>JARFJB010000311.1:0-52500 GCA_036346205.1 Vesta saturnalis
ACTCATTTGATTTTGGTTGCAAATACAAATTTCAGTTATGGTCATCGGCTTTGAAATTGATTTTTGTAATGATGGTTAGTTTGTTAATATTATATCACGTGAATAAGCAGTCACCGAAAACAATCCCACCTTATTTAATAAGCTTTCCTATATTTATTTTTCTTTTTCAGAAGTTGTATAAAGTGCGCATGTAAACATAGTAACTCTATTCCTGCACGATTTTTCATAATGTAGTATTATTAAACATTCATAATTATTAATTGTGAAAATATTTTATTTAACTATTTAAGTATTTTGCATTGATTTTAGTGCAGCTTAACGTTCACTCAATGTCTAATAGTCTGTACTAGGTAGTGTTTAATTTTATTACAATATGGTGAAAGTGCATATTAGCTTTGATGTTTTTCCTAAAAGATAAAGTTTATTATTTTCTCATCTTTTATTTTTACGAAAATCTTCCTTTCCCTTTTCGAAAAACTATTCAATACTTTTCAAGTACTTCAAGAAAATGTTTCTTCTTCTTTACCATTAATTACTTCTTTTTAAGAAGGTTACAAAAATCCAAGAACTAACTCACTATATGTATTTTCTTTATTGCTTAAGGTTTCAGGATAATAACGCACTTAAATTCCATAATAATAATAACACAATTAAATTATTTCTTTCTTAATTGAGTTATTTATTTTAGGTTTCACAAGAATTACGTGTATTATAGCAAGAATTACATATTTCGTAAAATAAAGTTACACTTAAACAGTTCGAAGTTAATGTGAAAATGAGACATAAGTATGTAGAAAATTTTTTAATTATATTTTTGTTTAGATTGTTTTAATCTAATAAAACTTCAATTTACTGAATAAAGAATTTACTTTATTATGTCATATTCTAGACGATCTTAAATATTACTGTTTTATTACATTATTCTAATGCAATAATAGTATTAATAAATAATGAATTAATGTTATTAAAGCAAAGTACAGGTCGTAGGTTCAAATCCTACTCGAGGTAAACTTTTTATTTATGTATTTAATAAAATTAATAATAATTTTTAATGAATTAATGTGATTATCCTGCGTCCTGTTTCCGTTCCCAAATACTCATTACGTTGAAACGAATATAATTTTATAAATGGAATGGAAGGAGAATTCGGATTCCACAATGGGACTAATTAAACGTATTTATCATTGTGTTATATCTTATTTCAATCTATTGTAGAACTAGTCCATAACAAAGCCACATTGGTACACAATTTAGCACAAAGGAGCATAATTGCGTGAATAAGTAATCCCTATATATGTCACTATGATTCGAACGTATTACAGTTTAAGTAAGGCTTATACATTGAGTTAGTCGGAAAAGCAAAAATAATAGTTACGTAAGTAAATTAGATGAATCAACTTAAGGCTATTGAATATTTAAGAATTATGGTTCTCGCTATCAGTATTAAATGATTAGTATCACTTGAACTTGTAATAAATTCTTTCTGTATTTTACTACATCAATAACACTTACAAATAAGGCATGTTTAACACCCTTCCCAATTGCCTTTAAATTGGAGATATAGATTTATCAATAAAATTGTTATCATTAGTTGTTATAACTTATCACTTACCAGTTTAAATCGATGTTTTTAAGGTATTGTTAATAATGTATTATTTAGGTAATACCGAGGGGAATACTATTTTAGTATGTAAAACATGATAAAGTGGTAAAATTAGCTGTCAGAAAGTTTAGTTCCCGATGGATTTTATATAATTTAACTGAAGTTAAAAAACTGGTTCGTGTTAAATGATGTAACGCAATGCATAAAGAATTCGACCGAGGAACCGCAAAAACAAACTACAACATCGTTACAGGTGGCGAAACTTGGGTATACTCCTATGAACCGGGAACTAAGCAACAATCCGCTCTTTGGGTGTTCCCAGATGAACCAAATCCCACAAAAGTTATTCGTTTACGAAGCACTTGTAAGAATCGGTTGTGCTGGATATGTCGCAACGATTCTTTTGCAAAATCGAAGAACAGTTAACGTTGAATGGTATACAACAATTTGTTTACCAAAAGTCATCGATCAAATTAGAAAAAATAATCAAAAACCTTGCATCATTCTCGATCATGATTTATCGCCTAATGACTTTGTTTGTTCTCGAATGTCAAAAAATGTGTGGACCGATTCATCACCTCAAAAAGCTGTTGAAGCCTTTGAAAACCATGTTTTGGAGAAACAAACTTTAGAGTGGACAAAATGCTTCAATTGCTTTGAACACACGCAAGTGTATAAAACTTAAAGGCGAATATTTGAAAAACAATAAAACAGTGGGTTTCGATTTTTTTGTTTCCTAATTTTTGAAGCCACTTAAAAGGCAGCCCTCGCATAAATAAAAATCTCAATTCATTTTTTATTTACAGAAAGTTTTGTTAGATTTTACATGCCGATTTTAACTCTATCGTGAGATAAAATGTGGTATGTGGTGAGACACCTGCTTCAATTTTTCTTATGTTAGTTTTTCTTACCATGTACTTTTATAAATCACAGCTACCTTCTGTGAAAATATCTCTCTGAGGATCAAGCTCTTAATATCTATTATAACTAACGCTTAGTTTTGATTTCCTATTCCTCCTCTTTAAAAGTAGTTTTTATAATAATAGATGGCATAATTTTTCGTTTCATATATATAGGCTGGCTCAAAAAGTTACGTTTTGGTGTAATAATATTTTTTATTTTAATAGCTTAGTTTTTGTATTGTTCTGCCATTACACGTGCTTTTTCATTTGTAAGGCTGACACTGTAGATATAGGCGATGTATTCTCAGGGGACAATTGTAGATAGGTTCAGTTTCGAGACCTGTGTTTTTCAATAATTGCTATCAAGTCGATGTCTTGCATTCGAAAGGTTTGGCAAGAGCTTCCTGATCTTTTGCTTCTGTGAAAGTGGTGTGAGAGGCAGACTTAGAGATGGACAAAGGAACTGAGAGCTGCTGCTGAACAAGGAATTGATAAGCGATCAATGGGGTATGAGTCTGTCCTACGAAAACTAAAATGGGTTGCCGACATTGTAGCAGATTTAACGAAGGTACGGCTAGGGATACTTAAAAGTTAACATCCTCTAATTCTTTCCTTAGATCTTTAGACCTCATTACTTGATTGATAACTATTTAATTAAACTTAGATTTCAAGGCTGAAATCCATGGGTACAATGTAGGGAAAATTGTATTATCCACAATTTCTGGCATTTTCTACGAAGTCTTCGTTTTGATGACCAACCCTTAAACATGTTTTTGTTTAGTTTTTTCTTTAACTAGATAAATAGAAGTAGAAACATGGTTGTACGCTATTGAATGAATTAATATAAACCCAGCAATCATCCGTTGTTGCTGTTATATAACTTGGAAGCAAGAAGTTATATAACAGCTATTGCATAACATAAACTAAAATGAAATTATTGAACCCGTTAAGTTTTGTCAATATACAAGGTCCTGCAGCTGGTATAGACGATCTTTAGGATATGTTTGTGTATTCATTAGACTATGCAATTTTGTCAGATATTTTATTTTTAAAAATGATTGTAGGCAGATATGATCCATTAAACCTTTCGCGTTGGGTGAGGCGACGACGAAAGTTTTGCACGACGCGCTGCAATACTTCCGGCTGGATACCATTAATTTCATTTGCCAGAGCAGAGTTCATTTTCATAGGTATCTTTGCCGAATCAGTGTAACTTGCCGGGTAAACAATTTTGAAGCATAGCCAAATATCGATTTGAATTAACAGTGTTTGACCTGCCTTCTTCCTCGAATCAATAAAGACCGACAATCCCAAAGGCTGACATACTGCACCATACAGTAACTTTCTGTAAACGTAAACGTTTTTGATGCACTTCATAAGGGTTTTCTGCAGACCAATATCGCAAATTATGCTTATTAACCTAGTCTCATAAATATAAATTAACTTCATCAAACAATATTAAATTGTTCAAGATATTTGAATTATTAGTTAGAAAACCCCGGAATTGTCTACAAAACGCTTGGCGTGCTAGTAAGTGCAGAGGTTGTAACTCTTGCACAATTTCAATTTTGCATGGACGGAATCGAAGGACCAAGTGCAATATTCGACGATCCCTCATATTATATAGTTGCAGTGCCAACGCTTGACGTGTTGCTGAATGCTGTGGGCTTCGTAGGACACTAGTACTCCATGTCTGGCAATGTTGTGTCCACGTCGAAATCAGCTAAACTTTCATTATTCTTTGAATAAACTCGGTTACACAAAATACACGATGTTACATCGGCTAGGAATTCATGATGAATGAAATTGCATTGCACACGGAAGGTAATGCGCATGTCATGTCTTTGAATTTATTAAATTTAAATGCCACAGACCACGGCGTACTCTATACCAGGCGGGAATATAGGAGTGGGAGACGTGACGTCGGTAGGCCTAGAATTGTAATGAAATGCATGCAGTAGCATATAGAAATCGTGGAGTTTTAGGCTGCACTAACAAATTCTAATAATATCTGTCGTAATATGATTCACCGGATTCTCGAAACACCTGTCATAGTACTATTTTATTTAATATTACAAAATATTGAATTGTATAATTATAAAAAAATTACGAAACCTCTAATCAGGTAATCAAGTAATGAATCGATACAATATCCATGCAACATGCTGATGCAACTTGTTTGCAATTTTCTTTCTAAACATTGAAATGAATTCCCGACTATTGTATTATTCGTGTTGCATTAGTGTCAATCGCAGTTAAACAAGTAAATTATAGAAGTTACACGTAAACGTTTAGTATCCTAATCACTTTTACATCAAGCATCATTCAATTCTAGGAATTCTTCTAAAGGAGACAATATTACTAAGATTTTTTTGTTTGGATTGTTATAATTAAAACATACAAATTCCGATCATTTGAGACCAGAGTTTTGGTTTTAGTCGATAAATTTGATTAACAACAAGGAAATCTGTCCGTTTCTCAATACTTTCCGTGCGGCAATCGGCCTACTGACATCACTGTCGGAACTGAAAGTGGGAGCTATATTCCCGCCTGGTATAGAGTACGCCGTGCACAGACAGATACAGATGCACACGTTAAATTTATAACACCCCTCTTTCTTTGTCGGGGGTTATAAAATTTTCTTAAATCATAGCTAAGAACCACGATATATCCTATATCGTGGTAAGAACACTATCGATTCAGTCATCTTTCAAACAAAAAAAAAAACAAATCAAAATCGGTTCATCCGTTTGGGAGCTATCACGCCACAGACGTCTGTCTGTAGCATCATAGCTCCCAGACACAGATACACACGTTAAAATTATAACAGCCCCCTTTTTCTCGTCGGGGGTTAAAAGCACGCTGTAATTCATCAGTTTGTTTACCAACAGGGCAATACAATACTAATAGAAATTCCACTTCCATCATATTACAGTATATTTAATCCTATTTAGCTTGTGTGAATTTAAAGGCAACGGATTTATGGAAAAACTGTATTTGACATGTAGGTACAGATATTCTGATTTTATCTTTTTTAATAATTAAGTTTTTCAGTTTTCTTGAAGTTAATCAATTAAAATAATTTTTATTGCAATTAATATAAATAAATGGAAGATTTTTAGGTGTATAGTTTTTTAAAATATAATAAAATAAAATTTAGATTATAAAATACTTTTTTATTATTCACAAAACATATTCACCTAACTGTTGAATGGTTATTGGATAAGAACATTTAATACTTATCGGCTTTTAAATTTGTATTTCTACATTTAGTGAATGATAAATATAAAAAAATGAGGTAGAATAAATAACGCAGGTCTCCACACATGAGAATAACGTATTCTCTTGATATTAGCTGAAATTATTCAGTGCCTGTTCGTCGTCTAGTGGTAGAAATTGCAATGTTAACATTTACTTTGGGAGCATTACTAATATTTTTGGTATTATCGAAACAACGCAATGCATTAGCAACAACGTTTAGATTCGTTTATTGGCTATGGTTTACCTATAAAGATTAACTTTTCAATACCGATAAAGCTGCCAGTGCTTTATGCTGTTTAGCTAGTAGTAATCTGCTTAGTGTAAAGTGTTTTGCATACGTACTAATAAAAACATATTTAAATTTACCTTAGCAACTCATTCTATTTGTACTGTTTCATAGCTAGCTATTTACAAAGTAATAATTGATAGTTTAATATTCGTACGAAACCATACGATTATTAGTATCGTTAATCATAAATATTGACAAACAATAGACATGTTACAGTTTCAAATTGTACAATAAAAAGTATTAGTCATCATTCTTTGTGATTAGAACATTAATTATTTAAAAGAACAAATTAATAGCACGAAGTGGAATTTTTGCGTGTATATTTGATGGCTTTATGAGTAATTAAATGACGACTATGAATAAATTTCCGATATTGATTGCCACGTTTTACTCAAAATTTATAAATTATGTTTAAATAATAAGTTTATGTGACATTTCTTTATAGAAGACTTGAGTAAGTGCGCCAGTTAGCTAGAGATGGTAACAAGGCGAAAGAAGTGAAAAAATCTGGCCGATGGACTTCATCAGCACAACATTTTCTCGTATAAGGAAAATAACTGTTGCCCGCAGAAATTCCTAACTCAGTATAACTTACAATATAATAAGATATACTTACTTACAAAATTATTATTTACCCTGTATTTTGCAAATCACTGTATATTTTTACATATTTGGATAGCATGAGAAATTAACTTTAAAATACTAAAGTATTAAAAAAAATTAAAATAAATTTTTTTTTTGTTATTTTCGGCAAAACCGGAAGCGCTAAAAATAATCCAATATAGCAGTTTAGTAGCTATGTATGTCTACTATGTATTCCCTTCATTTCAAGATTTCATTTTTATTAGAAACATAGTTATAAGGGATTGAAATTTTTTAATTTTAAAATTCCTAACTCTGTTCCTGGATAAGATTATATTTTCGTTATATGTGACTATAAATTTAAAAGCTATACGTTGATAGGCCAGTCACTATAACTTGCAATATTATAAGGTACACTTACCTACAAAAATTATTTTTTTCTTATTTACCTTATATTTTGCAAATCACTGTATATTTTTACGTATTTGGATAGCATGAGAAATTAGCTTTAAAATACTTTAGATTTGTTTTTGAAATTTTGATATAAAATATTAAAAAAATTTAAAAAATAATTTTTTTTTGATATGTTCGGCAAAATCGGAAACGCTAAAAATTTTTCAATATAGCAGTTTAGCAGCTATATATGTCTACTATATAATCCCTTAATTCCAAGATTTCATTTTTATCAGAAGCATAGTTTGGATAAGTTACGGAAATCTCATAAAGCTCATCATATTTTCGTTATATGTGACTATAAAATACGTAAATTAAAAAAAAAATTTTTCAAAAATATTTACAAACCGTTCGAAAGTAGGTATGTATTTTTATTTACAAGTTGCGATTTTCAAATTGCAAGTAGCTTTTATGGTTTGTTAGTGCCAGCGCAAGCGCCGAAATGTACTGAAATCGCGATATTGACCGCCATTTTGAGTTTAAAATTTCACAAAAATTTTGTTCGATCGGAGTTTAGGGTTACTAACTTTTCACCAAAGATAGACTTTCTGGCTCTGGTTTTGGAAATGCACCCCCAAAAAAACCATTGATTGATTTTTACGAAAAGCCAGTTTTGTACATAACTTTCAGATATAGAGGCCCATGCCAAATATCATTAAAATCGATCAAATAGCCTCGGAGCCACCAGCCACACACAGACATACACAAACGTTTTTTTTTCGCGAAATCGATGTTTTTCTTAGGGGACATAAAAATATAAATTATTTGTTGTAATTAATTGCCATTTTAAAGTTATTAAAAATTCTTCTGAACTTAACCCTTGTTATTATCAATAAAAGAATATTTAACATGCATAATGTACTAAGACTGAAATGTAATGTATGTCATTTTATAGCCACTGAAGGTGTCAAACAAGACTGAAATATATGGTTAAATGGACCTAAACAGGCTAAATAAGGCCTATCGTGCTAAAGCACTCAGGAACACTTAGGAGGATGGATAGAGGGATAATGAATTGCCAATAGATGCCTATGAACAGCTACCTTAAATTTTCTCATATCATAAGTGAGAGGAAAACAGGAACTAGGGAGATCATTCCAGAGTTTAGAAGCCGTGTAGAAAAATGTGGATTGCGCCCGTTTGGTACGACAAGTGGAGATTTGTACTGCATACTGATGATGTGAATGAGCGAACCGAGTGTTTCTCGCAAAGATAGTCGGAGATGGTATCAAAGAATGTAATTCACCAGCACAATAGCCGTTGTAATAACGATAATACAAAGAAAGAACTGAAACCATCCTTCTATGCTCAAGGGACTGTTTGTGAGAAGTTAAGGACGGGTCATTTATAAGCCTAATCGCTCTCTTTTGAATACGATCAACGATATCGAGAGCGTATTGGGGAGCACTAACCCAAAGGTGAGAATTATATTCCAGATGAGGCCGAATTTGGGCCTTATACAGCAGAAGGAGTTGTCGAGAGGTAAAGTACTGCTTAGATCTGTACAAAAGCCTATTTTACGAGCAGCTGTTTTGGTAGCTGACAGAAGATGGTCACCCATGAGAGATTTGAAGATACAGTCATACCCAACAGAGTAATAGAGTCTGAAAACTTAAGAACTGAGCCATTCATACTTACAACAGGAAATGATCGATCTTTTTGGCGGACATAAGGCAACACTGAGTTTTGTTAGCATTAAATTTAACTAGATTATTTCTTCCCATTCGAGAATACGTTGAATGTCTTTGTTGATTGAATTTGCCATTTCAGCTTTAATTTCTTGATTTGACATAGAAGGTGGATTATCACTGTGAGTAGACTGAGATGAACTACAGTGAAGAGTGCTATCGTCAGCAAAGCAATGGATGGGGTTAGTTGTTGAAGAAATAAGGTCGTTTATGTATATCAGAAAAAGTGTAGGCGCTATAACGGATCCCTGTGGTACGCCCGCGTTAATGCTAACTTCTTTTGAAAAAAAGCCATCAACTACGATACGTATTCGTCTTTTATCAATATATATATATATATATATATATATATATATATATATATATATATGCACACCTCAAACTTTTTGGTGGATGCGCAATAGTTTATGGCGTATATTGCCCAGTAACCTATTATGCAGGTGTGTTGCGTCTAAGCTCTTCGCTTATTATTGATATCAATATGGCTTTCATATTTACACTAGTCTGAATTATCGGATTTTCTGCCAGTGCTATGTATGTGGCTTCTTTGAGTTTCTGGCGAGTTGTATTCTCGTCCTTTGCCACTATTTGTATGTTATCCCATTGGATTCGATGGTCTTCCTTCCAGACATGTTCGGCGATTCTGGATCTTCCGGGTTCGCCTTTGTGGATGTTATTATAATGTTTCTATGTTCTAATTTGGAGTGTTCTACGGATATTTTCTATGTATGATTTGTCGCATAGCACGGTAGGTCGTATGCGCAATTTTGGAATTATGGTCTTGATAGTGTGGTTGGTTTTGGTGTGCATATTGTGAATTTGAAGGCAGTGGGTTTCTTGCATTTGCTGCCTATTCGTCGTATTTTGTCTGAGCTGCTTGATATATATATATATATATATATATATATATATATATATATATATATATATATATATATATATATATATATATATATATATGGTATTACCGCTGTGTACATATTTAGGTCCTTCTTTTTTGGTTATCCTTTCCTTGTTTAGGTTAGGTGTTAGGTCGGAATAACCATTTTATTTAAATGTCTTGGCGATATTAGCTTTTTCTCTTCTGATGTGCTCTTGTTTTGAGTACATTGTTTCAGCTCTAGCGTGCAGGCATCTTGCCACGCCTAACTTCACACTTTTGTGATGATTGGAGTTGTAGGTACCTCCCAGTGTGGGTGTGCTTCCTGTAAACACTTGTGAGTGTGTTGTCATTGTGTACAAGTATATCTATGAATGACTGACTATTTTTGTTTCGACTCCAAATCGACGTAGTTGATGGGCGCTGCGGGCGTGTTTCCGATTAATGAACACGATTAATTCAAGTGTCTTACATAATACTGAATGATGTGTAATTTCGAAACCCGTGGACAATAAATATAAATATATTGACAGTAGAATTCTTAATTATTTAAATAATTATAACGACATTAACATTTGTATTAACTATGTGAAAGAAGTTAACTCGTGTTTCATATAAAACTCAACGTTTAGTAGTAATTGTAGGTATTTCGTAATTTTGCTTTAATAACATTCCATATAAGTGAAATTCTTGAACTACCTTTACGCTCATTGTGTGCATTCCGTTTTTTTTCAATTTCAATCGCTTCACATATAATTGTCTACATACTGCGGGTTTATATTCCATACCGGAATATTCGCTCCCGGAATTTTCGCGCCTGACGAGTATACCCCTGGAATATTGGCTCCCATGAAAACTCGCCCCCCAACATTGGTTTCTCCCAAAAAAAATGGCATTCTGAAAAACTCTGCCACAAGGGAAATTGTGAAACGGCGCCACCAAATAAGCTTGGCTTGCAAATACATTTGGACCTTAACTTATGTACCATAAATCGGTAATCTTTACAACTTCACATTTATATATTTGATTATATGCAGTCGTCTGAAAAATAGGATACATCACTCGTAGGAAAGTGCAATATCGTTGCTTGTGTGTTAAACTAAACTCGCTCGCCTACGTCTCGATCATCTAACTCCGCACCCACAACTATGTTTATCACATTCCGCATATCGCACTTATATTATTTTAATGTACCATGTAAAAAGAGCACGATACTAAGTGTTTGTTAATAGTAATAGCTAAAACAATTAATTGTATTTCTTACTCCCATAATGCACCCTTTTTACTATATAGGTATAGTACGACACGAAGGTTCTTGAAATCGCATCGGACTGTTGACTAACAAATCATCACTTGTTAAACCAGTTTAAGTATACATAAATCGCCCGAGGCAATCTCAAGAGCCTTCGTGTCGTACTATACGTTGTCAAAATAAAACTGCCACCGAAGAACAGATATTACGGTAACAAATATTTCAACATCGATAGCATCAAAGCGTCAGTTGGATTTACCTATCACCCATTCAACTGATTTTTTAATTCAATATTATGTCTTGTTGAAAATACGTATTAATTTGTGTTTGGATGTTTCTTCATACTTTTGACGATGTAAGACGTGTAACTTTTTGGCACGCTCTTCAAATAAATTGAGTAATTAACTTTCTTCTATATCATGTTAGAGTGCCTTGAACTACTCAAAATAAAAGGTTCAAGTGCCAGCGAACTTTCTGGGGGAACTTTTGTGGGGTCGAATATTCCGGGGGCGAATTTACCTGGGGACGAGTTCTACTGGGGGTGAATATTGTGGAGGCGAGTTTTCCGAGGCGAATTTACCGCATACGTTTTCAACATGTGTGTTAGTGCGTGCACTTATGTATAAAGGAGGGCGCTCAAGTACATTTTATGAACATATGGAAAATTTTGCTGAAAAAAATATGGAGATATTTTTTTAAAAATAATTGAATTTTAGATGCGTTTCCTTAATGAAAGGCAACAAATAATCCTCAGAAAGTAAAAAAGTTTGTAAAGAAACCTTTTTTAAAGATTATTTCATTCTAGACCAGTTTTGTTTATAGATATTAGGAAGTTAAATAAAGTTTAATTTTTTTTTAATAATTAAAATATTAGAGGTAAGTAGTACATGGTTTTCATCTCAATAATCGAAACAAACATTGAATTTGATTGTGATCGTGATTTTCATATTTAACAAATAAAAAAAGTTATGCTATTAAAAGTTGATATGGTAATCAAACTACAAATAAAAGTATGGTATATTCTACTGTATTGTATGTTAGAATTAGTTGTATGGAACAATATGTAACGTAAAGGCAAAAATTGTTAATAAACTTGTTTGCATGTTTCTTCCTACTTGTGTAATTTTTAAATTGATTAAGTGAATATAAACAAGAACTTACTTTATTTCTTTTGCTCTACTTAATGCTCTTTGCTTTGCAAAAATCTATTACAAGTTTTCGTGGAATTATTTCTATACACCATGCTTGTATCTTCTATGTTGTAATGCTGAATCACATTCACATGTACTAAAAGAAAAAAAAACATGTTTTTATACACAAAAAACTAATTATAACAAACGGAAATTACGAAACTGTAAATGTGATGAAATACCAAAGTTAATATAAAAAATTTAGTGAGACTATCATCTACGTTTATCAAACATAATTAATTTCACACTAACCAATAAGCATGATTTTTATAAAAGGTTTAACTCACATGAAATCTTACATTTCATGGAAAATTAGTGATGTAATTTTTACCTTAGTTTTGAGTATTAGGTATACTACTGTGCTGGAAACTAATAAAATGTTTAATATTAACAAGCGTTGTTACCTTATACACGTTTAAAGCCCTAAAAATCTATTAAAAATGAAAGACAGTTATTGTAATATTAAATCATAATTTTCATGCAGGGTAAATGTCTGAATTATAACTTTAGTGATCATAATACTCGTAATTCCTGATTTGCAGTAATTAAACATAAATTTATAAAACCATATTTGTCAGATACATGAGGAGGACGACGAAATCCGAACTTCAAAATTTGAATGTAAATACAAATTAAAACAGTTTGTATTTTAAAACGTGTTATTTTCACAGGAATCATCATAACGATTATCACACTTAATTAAAATACTTATCTTTTAAATATCATTAATATCATTAAGAATTACTTGCGATGTTAACATTTTGACATCTTAAGTAATTGTTACGATTTAACACCCAAAAGATAAGTATTTTAATTATGTGCGATAATCGTGATGATGATTCTAGTTTAAATGACACGTTTTGAAATAAAAACTTAAAGCCCCCCCCTAGTAAAAATCTTGATATACTGTTTTCAAGTTAAAATATTTATGTTATATCTACATATACTGACATTAACACCTCTTAAAAAAATATTTTAAAAAATTTCAGTTTTTTAGTTGGCATAAAATAGTATACGTGAAGGGAAGAAATGCATTATTTTTCCCTTGTCGGAATTTGTACCCTGAGGGAGGTAGAAATTGAAGAGAAAAATAAAGCGTTTTCAAGAAAAATCAATTAAATTTTTATAACTATCGCTGGGTTAGAAACATTATTATTAATTAGATAAATAAGAGACACTTGACACGCCTCTCAGGTAGATCTTCCCTTTTTCATTGAAACCGAATTTACAGTCACCAATAAGAATATTGAAATATTTACAACAAAATGTATCTTTTTACTATTGGTTCGAGCTATGATTTCCTTGCAACTGCAATTTTAAGTGCAATTGATTAGTGCGTATTCAAATATGGGCATATTATTGCTTTTATGGCCTGGTGGTTTTACAATTTTGATATATGTTTCTCATGTTAAATTTGATTAATCCATAAAAATTTGTTTAAAAATTGCATTTATTTAGTTATTGTATTTAGTTTAGTTATTATATATTTGTATACAGTAATGTATTCGATCAAAAGATTTTTGTAAATTGTAATTTGTCAAACGTTTAACAACCTTAAAACTTCAATTGCATAACAACTTACATTCAAACATATCTCACCCTAGGGTTATTATCAGTAATAATAAAACAAAAACAAGTGTATAAAAATATCTGGTGTGGAACACCACATGCACTTCCAACCTACAAACTGGAAATTAAAAGAAATGAAATAATGTTAATAACAATTTTTTTAGGGTAATTATGCAACCTCTTTTATAATAAGTTCATTACGAAAATAGGAATATTGTAAAAACAAAAACAATAATCTATTTGAAACAGACGTTTAAATCTTCATAACAGGCAGAGGTTAATAGATCTAGATGCTAACTTAAACTAAAATAAATGAAATAATTTTAATTTCAATTTTTTTATGATGATTATGCAACCTCTTTTTTATACGTTCATAACAAAAACAGGTACCATTGTAAAAACAAAACAATAATCTATGCCAGAATCACGTTTAAAACTTCATGTCAGTTAGAGATTAGTAGACATAAAAACATGTTAACTTAAAAAAAAATTCCAAAGCCACCCGCTTCTATAAGATATCAATAATACAGTTTAACCATTTTCATTCATATTTTTTTTTTAAATATGTCTACACTTTTTCTTATAAAATTAATCCTTATTCAGATATTGAAACAATTTGAAGACTTAAATTCTACCCTAGGAATTTTTTGCATAGAAAATAATTAATCGATATGTTTAATTAAGGTCCATATCTAGGTATTTTTATATCTTTGAAATATACAGCTGTTTTAGAAATATTTGATAAAAACCAAAAACTGCCTCTAATACCCCCTTTTCGTTCTGGGGTTATCGTGGGTACTAACATACATCCACACAGAGACACATCCAGACATCATGGCCGATCTTGGCTAAACTTGGCCAAAAGATGTAAAATGAGCTACAAAGTCGATTTAGCGATAATAAAAAAAAAGGTCGATTGCACTACCTTGTATTCCTACATATGTATACGTAGGTAGGAAGGCAAAAACACGTTTGATCATTTTTATTAAGTGATTCATCTGTTCAGATTAATCTGGCATATCATATAAATAACATTTATGAATCTGGCCTTATTATAGATTTAGTCTTGGTTATTACTAATTTAAACCGATATATTATATATTTTAATCATTTTTAAAAGCGTTGCACGTCATTAATTCTATGACGTCATTATTCACGTCCTTGCAAAACCATTTTAAGGTATTGCTAGGTATGTGATAAAGCACACAAATGTCATGCTGGTTGGTCAACTAACATTAAGGGAATAAACCAATTAACAAATTATTGTTTCTGCAATAATGTTGAAATTGGGGAACATTCGATAAAACTACCAATGTATCAATAGGAACACTAATCCTCCGTGCTTTTAGAATAACTACAATATACAACAGTTACAAATTACACTGGTATAACAAAACATGTGTCCAAGTATATGGGTATTTCCACATATACGTTATTCAAGCCACCAGCCGTTGTACTTCATAGTATAAAACTTACTAAATCAATGACGTGCTAATTAGCGTAGTCAAGTGTACGTGTAAGGCAATTTAAAACAAATAGGTTAAGTGCGTACCGGTGAATTTAACAAAATAAACAAAATTTGACGTGACTACATCGAGATATTTTATGATTTTATGTTCGCACTACGTTTTAAGTTGTAAATACGTACTGAAAAGAGTGCGACAAGGATAAAATATGGTTGTTAACCCTTCACGATTAATGGCTTTTAATACTAACTGTACTTACGATGACATTTTGGCTTTAATTCAAATTTTATTAAAGTTTTATAGTAAATTATAATTATAGCATTGGTATACGATTAATGACATGAATCGGCTGGTGACTGGAATAAGGTATTTTTAATCACAGTCACTCGAACTACTGTCGCCCAAGTTTATAATGATCGGAGCTATATCTACAATATCTAACTGTTTGTCTCGTTCATACCAATTATTTATTATTGTTTCTGTATGATGAATAGAACGTTTCCACAATTCTGGGGTTACCATTTGAAGTGAAGTTGAGGCTGTTTTGAATAGTTCTACCATCTCTGCTTGTTACAATAACTCTTTGTGATGCCCCATATTAACGCAATTGGATTGAAAATGCAATGGCGGGGAGGTAATCGTAAAACTGTGTGGCCATACTGCTCCGCAAGTTGAACAACTGCATAAACTTTCGATGGTTTATTTCTAAACAGAAATAAAATAGAATGAGACAATTTAAAATTATTGCAGCAAAAAACGTGTGCATTGTGTCTAGGACGATTACACTAAGTACTTCTAAATTTATTAATAATTGATTTTCGAAGCAATATAAAAAGTTTTCTCGATTAATTTACCCATGGTAATGTAATCACCAGTACTGATTTTTGACCCAAAATATGAAATCTGCACCAGAAATGAATTTATTTTTACAGTCGGCGTGTAGCACAATGTATCTACAATGTCAATATGTAACATGTGTATAAGAAATAATAAACCTCACCTTCTGCCGTCAGTTTTAATGCTTTTATCATCATATTGCCATGATCTTCCAATCGTGCCATTTTGAAAAATCCAAGTGTCATCTAAGAAAACAAATTGGTAGAACCGTTTTCCGTTAACGAATTGTATTTTCTTAATAAATGGATTCTCTTGGCGGCAATCTCGAGTAACTACATCAACTCGCGACGTGGTTCATCATTTCGATTTAAAACGTATTACAATAATGCATACAAGGCCGCTTTACAGCCTTCAAAAATTTATCTGGCATGGAGTTGGGGAATGGATAGTTGTTAATGTTACCTGATCCTCTTAAAATACAAAGAAACAGATATAAATACTTTACCACAATTGAAATATTACTGTTTGAATACATCCCGGGGAATCGAGCGTTTCATTCTGTTTGACAGCTTGAGAAATTCTCACTGTCGAAATATTTCACCTCAACGCTGCTTCGACCTGCTACGAATTAATAGAATTTGTTTTAAAAGTAATGGAATTTTCATATTTACCTGTCGAACAGAGTTTAATGGTAATAAAGGACCGCCATTATATCGTTCTCGTTCAAAATATTACGTTAACGAAGCTACCAGCTCTTTGTAAAGATAAACTAAAAAACACTTGACACCGCAATAGCACAATACAATTAACAACGCTAATTTTGTTCTGAAAAGAACAGATTTTTATTCTAAGAAGGACAATGAATATAAACGGAAAACTGGCGATCGACCAATTTGACCTAATATTTAAAGGTATGGTCTTCAGAATCAAGCAAATTTCGCATTAGTCGCATTCATGCGATTCTCAAGTGTATGCAATCCTAGAACGTAACTATGTGGTATAGATCGAAACATCAAAGCGTCAAGACGCACGTTTTATAGTTATATTGTGTTATTTTTTTTAACTAAATAATATAATAATCACTGAAACTGTATTAGTTTACTGATTAGAAATTGTGGTGCGTGTGATAAAGCATTGAATAATGAGAAATAAGTTGTCCCCCACAGGGATCTAACTTGGATACACTTTTGTTTTTGTTATTTAGTAACGATTTACTTCAATTGTTATTCTGCAGTGTTTTTATGTACGCCGACGATTGAAAATGTATTCTGTAATTAATTCTATGAATGATTGCGGTCCACTTCAAATGCCAACTGTGGAACTGCATAAATAGTATATTAATCATAAATTACTACTTAACCTAAAACATCTTAGGGTCATTTTTCATAGTAAAGTATCTTTTAGTGTTTCTCCTAAACGTAGATGTGTTATGGAAACTCTTGGATTTTTAATTCGCTCGTTTACTAGCATAGTTGCATTGAAATATTTGTATACTACTATTGTGTTATCAAAATTGAAGTATGGAGCGTTAGTTTGGTATCATTTTATGAAAGTCAAAAACATACTCGAAACAGTACAGAGAAGTTTCTCAAATTATTATTATTCAAAGTTGATGAAGTTTGCCCAGAAATTAGTGTCGAGCAAATTTTTTTACTGGCAAAATATGATTTAGAATTTTTAGTAAAGAGAGAGTTATCAATAGTCTTACATTTTTATACAAACTTTAAATAGTTTCGATGTTTAATTACCTTTAACTGCCCCATTGTAATATTAATGTTGTACTCATATAGAAAAATTTCAATAATGTTTTTGATGTTTGTGATATTAATGAATGCACGGTAACTAAAATTGAAAACGCCTCTCATTAGTTACAAGGATAGAATTCTATTAGCAGCATAGTTGTCAAATTTCGCATTCCAGTGGTTAATTTAGTCTTAGATTTAAACCTTATACCTCATTCAGAAAGATACAATACTATGTTTTCTTTTAATACTGTTTTTTTAGTTTTATTTTAGAATCAGTAGTTTAGAAACTGTGTGTAGAGTTAACCGTGTTTTTTGTTACAACTGTAACCTATTGTCTTGTAATTTCTAAACAATAATGATGTATTTGAAAAGTTTGTAACTCGGGGTAAAAATTGCTTTTCGATAATCCTAGTTATATAGAAATTCTACTAGTACTTGTAGTGCGATTTCTAAAACAATCAATTACCGTGCCTTGTTCTTCCGTTCTATTGGCCCTTACCATTCCTCCCGTACCTTAGGTCATTCAAGACCAACTTCGTTTGAACATTGTAAAACTTGATAATTTAGAACTCTGCTATTAGGGAATTGATGAAAACATTTCCTAGTTCCCCTTGCAAAAATCATTTACAAAGACGATACCTGCTATTTTTCTGGACGTAAACCAAAGTATATCAAAAGAAGTTTCTAATGTCCAGCTAATGCTTCACACATTTAAATAAATACTCTTTACGGTATTTTACTGTTAATTGACATTATTACAAAATATGCCTATTTTAATAAAATGTTGTTCATTAAAAATTTAAGGACCAAAAAAAGGAGAAGAGGAAGGGTGTTATGCGACAATTTTTCATTATTTTTACATGCTCTTCTCAAATCTTTATACCGAATACATTTCTAGAAGAAATACTAAAGCTTGTTTGTAAATATAATTCTTCCAAAAGCTTGATTTAACTCATCTATTAATGTACAAGATGCCCAGATTTCGAGCAAATGGTAGGTTAAGTACATGAATTAGTAGAGATACACAAGGCGCCTGTACCTGTGTCTGAGACAGCCACAGATACGGGCACAGGCGCTAACAGAGACGTAAATACTCAAACACACACACACACACCCACACACACACACACACACACACACACACACACACACACACACCACACCCACACCCACACCCACACCCACCCACACCCACACACACACACACACACACACACACACACACACACACACACAGCACACGCACACACCACACACACACACACACACACACACACACACACACGCACGCCCCACTCACACACACATACGCACGCCAGCACGCACGCACACACTCCCACAGATATCTTATGAGCTAGCTTGCGGCATTGCTGTTAATATATGTGTTAGGTTAGGTTAAAGCTCGCGCGCGAGCATTGACCTAACAGTGTGTGTTTGCGTGGTTTCATTTTTTCGTGTTTGCGGGTTTGCGCGTTTACGGGTTCGCGCGTTTGCGAGTGTGTTTGCGCCTGTGTCTGTGTTTGCGCCTGTGTCTGTGTTTGCGCCTGTGTCTCTGCCTGCGGCTGTGTCTGTGCCTGTGTCTGTGACCGTGCTTGTGTCTGTGTCCGTGTCCGTGTCTGTGCCTGTGCTTGTGCTTATACTTGTGCTTGTTTTTTTTTTGCTTTCATAGGAGCTGATTTAGAATGCATGAATCGCGTTACAGTGTTGTCAACTTTGACTAATCGTAAAATTTCTGTTTTTTAAATACAACATCCTGTATATTAGGCGGTATTCAAATAGAGCATTAAGAGACAGATTTAACTATATACGACAATATGGTTGGCAGAAGCTGATTTCAAATTATACTAGACTTGCATCATGGTTACAGAAGCCCAAAAAGAAAGTAAACCTCCACAGTATTAAATTGAATAAGGCTGGCAGAAGCTGATTTCAATTTAACACCCTCGAAGTGCACATTGTTTTTGTTTTTATTTTAATTCGAATAAGGTTGGGAGAAGCTGATTTAAAATCAACATCCTAGACCTGCACATTGTTTTTGTTTTTTGTGTTAAATCGAGTAAGGTTGGCAGAAGCTGATTTCAAATCAACACCCTAAACTTGCCATTGTTTTTCTTTTTTGTATTAATTCGAATAAGGTAATTAGCTTAATTATGGGGGTTTTCCAAGTACGCCAGAGGCCTTTGAATAGCGAAAGGATGTTATTGCGGTTACATAACTGGGGAAATCCAGAAAATAATTACTTTGTATTAATGATAGGAGAAAACCGTCAAGTACTTTGTCTTGAATTTATTTCTATATTACTTTAAGACCTAAAATTGGTTGTAATTAAAAATCTGTTCGCACGATCAATCAGATAGTCCTCCAGGGCTGGACTATCAAAAAAACACTCTTAATACTGCCAGAAGGGCCCTAATTACGAGGTGTGGATCAAAATACATCATCACGGTGGAAAATAGCGCCTAAGCCTGCAATTAAGGTATTTGTCCACGGTTGCATACTCTCTGGAATTAAAATCTACACCGGGGCGCCCTGCGCTGAGGCTAGACTATTCTCCCCCCTTACTGCTCAGAATAAACTAATGTTTTATGAAAAATCGTCCAAGGTGCTTTTTTAGACTACGATTCTGTAAATAATATAGATATATTCATAACATTGCAATTACATCTCACTCTTAAATTCATTACCACTGGGATCATTAATTAATTAAACAGAAAACTGTTTTAAATGTTTTCAAAATATATGTGCATGCATTGGCGTTCTTTTGATATTTTATTAAATAATAACCTTTCTTAATGCAAAGTTTCCATTATGGAATATTCGATCGGTACCAGTACGCCAGTACCTATAATAAAAATGGCTTATGGATTCTTGCGTGACACGCAGGTTACATTCGTGTAGGGCATTTTTTGTTCTATAATCAACAAAGTAAATTGTATAATAAAATCGATTGTGAATATCTTATTACTCTCAATATATAGAGTTTCATTCAGTATTTATAACATTATGAATTAAATAAGTAACTCTACTTTGTTAATTTTGGGTTAATCTGGTCAGATGGAGCGCAGTACATGCATGCGTTGTGTGTTAAGGGACTTAAATTTCTCAGTCAACATGCTAGTTTGCGTGATCTTAAATTTATAATATAGGGAACGATTTTAATTTTTTGTAGAGAAATACTAAAAAGTAAATTTTTTTATTAAAAACTATACTAGTGTACCTTATATACAATGGTTGATAGATTCAAGCTTTTGTTCTGCGTTCCTTCAATGGCTTCTGGCAGAAGGAAATTAGTAAATGATTTCCCATTCTTGGCTTCATTATCAACTGTAAATGTGTAATAATAAACCATTCATGAAACGAGCAATTGAAAACGTTTTTAATTATTATAAGTTTTTTGTACATATATAATTTTAAATCTAGAAATTGCTATTCTTAATGAGAAATAATAATATGAAGATCATACGTTAGTAGTGCGTGCCAACACTCTATGAACTTTCTGTACATTGGGTGCGGTTTAGGGGTGGCAGTGTTAGGGTGCGGTAATTCTGACGTCATTAGTTTAATGTGTTGACCACTAACCAGTAGAAATAAATTGATTATGTGATATAAATTAACATTTTTTTGTTACATGTACACTCTGTACGTTCTGGTTATTTATTTGTAACTTTATAGATATAATGGAAAATGTACATAACTTTTGTCTATATTTAAACACAAGCTCGAAGTTTCCGAGTTTAGGAAATGAGTGAAAATACGTTAATTATTTCGGTTACATTTTACAGAAAACTGTTTTGCACTCAAAATGCAAAACAGCTGATTAAAATAAATTATTACACATTTTTAAGGAAAATATGAACACTTTTTCATTTCATAATCGATTAAACTACACTTAAACGTTTTCAATTGAAAGCAAAACTTATTTCAGCTAATTTTACTCGGTTGGAGTATTTATTAATACTAATACTAATAGTTGATTTTGCATCTATTTTGAGGTAAAACTGTAAAGTGACCAGTTTTTAACATTGGTAAAGCGGACACTATTGACGGTGAGGGGGGGGGATCTTGATTTAAAATTTGGTCTATATGGAGTAACAAAAATTTTCATAGAACGCAAAAATAGTATTGTAATATATTTTTTTATATCTCAACATAAGTACAATTTACAAATATAATAAACAAAAAAAAATTTACTAAAATTTAATTTTATAGTTAGCTTTATACATTTCTCAAACTGTTATATTAATAGCAGGCTGATGTTTATGTTTTAATTTTTCAACTTTGATAAAATTGTTTTCAACATCTTTAACAATTTTAATAGATATTACTACTGACGAAGATAACTGTAAGCGTTATCGAAACGTTTAGATTGTATAATTTAAAATACACCATTAAAAAACCCCAAAAAAGATATGTATTTTGTTATGTGTAGTATTATTTTATTGTTTGGTATATTTCTCATTTGAGTGAATTTTTTTTAGTAGATTGCTGTCGTTGTTTAAAAGGTCATGAAATTTTTCACAAGAATTTGCTAAATTATATTTCACATATAAAATCGTTTTCAAACTGTCAACACTTAATTGTGATTTTTCTGATGTTCACACTTTATCGTAGAAAAAAACTCGTTCAGTCGCAGCATTAGTTCCTGGTAAGGACAGCGCATATTCTGCAATTTTTAGTGCATTATTGTATGGAACATGGTTTGTTTCAAAATGATGAAGTATTTCTAACTATTTGTTCTCTATTGTGATTTTTGCTGGTGCCCAAGATTTAACCTTTTCCTTATCAATATCATTTTCGGAAACGTTACTATACGGGAAATTTTGAGTAATATGATCGAATGGTTTTTGCATATCATTCCAATTAAGTTCTTGTTTTAATGTAATGAAAATGTTCCATATCATTATAATGTCCCGTACACTCTTCTAAATAATCTATGCAGTTACTATGACGTGATTCATGATATCTGCCCGATTTGTTGCACCTTGTTCTTCTAACTGGCTCATACTATTACGGATAGTTAACGGAAGAGAATTATTTTCTAACCGCTCTTGATAGTGATATTTTAAATTATTAACTTCATTTGCTACTTCGATTACCAAAATTTTGTCACCTTCAATAAGTTTTATAGCATTTTAAAAAAGAGCTGCTTGATTGTGTATAAACTCAAGCAAAATTTTTGAAGATTCGTTTTCAAAAAACTTCTAAATTCTAGGACATTTATCCTGTGATACAAAGTAGGATTTCAAAGGATCGTAAATTTTAAAATTTCTTTCGACAGCTGGCAAAAGAGCTAATCAGCGCATTTTACTGTATACAAGTATTTTCTGATATTCCTCTTCCGCAGTTTCACAAAATTCTTTAAGCATTTCAACGCGCACAGTGTATATATAGAATATATTTTAATAACAATGTTTTCCACCTCTGCGGGCAACAAGTCAGCAGTTGTTTGAATGGCGTTATGTATTATGTGCGCTGCACAACCAACGTTATTTGTACCTCTTCTTGCTTTTCCTCCAAAATTTGCGTTGGTGTTGTGTACACAATATGCAATCATTTTATGTTTTAAATAATTTTTTTCCAAACTGTTAATAATGGAACTAAAAATTATTTTCGTTTCGCCGAGTAAAGAAACGAAATCGGATATTGTAATTTTTATTCCAGTTTCCGAATCAAAAAATCTAATAATGGTTGGAAATAACTTTATATCCTTATGATTAGATGCTTCAGAATATATGGATATAAAATTAATTTTTTCTAGATTTTTGTTTAATTCTGAAAATACATATCGGGAAAGCACATACACACAATTTTTACTCATCGTACCATACCGCTGATACAGTGTTTTGACTTTTAATCGAATAAATCTTGTTATTATCGTCAATATATTGATAAATATATCAAAAATGTCAAACCTTAAAAGTCATCGTGCTTTTATAATAATATAGTAATTAATAGTTATTTATGTAAACATATAAATTGAATATATAGAATTCGATAATAAATTTTTTTAACTAAACTCCAGAATCATAAATGTAAAAAATCATAGCATCAAAAAAATTTCTATGAATAATTTTAAACGATTAAATAATAAATTTGTACACGGTTGTTGAATGGTTTCGGTTTAATTTAGTATTGTATATTTTAATTACGCGCTAGGTTATGTACTATACGAAATTGAAATTTTAAAAGTGTATATAATGGCGGTTCTTCCGTTGTTATAATGTCATTTAAATAATTCTCATGATTTGATGTTTTTTTAGCTGAAAGAAGCCATGGAGAATTATATTTACTATACTACAATGGGAAGTAGAGCAAAAATTAAAGTTGATGTAGTACCGCACAAGCTTAGTTGTCAACCTAACGGTAAACTTTATCACACATGACTAAACAAGCTATTATAAATAATTTGTTTGCTCTAAATTTCGGATATTTTTAGTCAATTTACGTGTAGAAGCCGTTGACACTGTACTATTGAGCATTAATTTAACATTATGACGTCACAAACATGCCGACCAATCGTGGCGCATTTGTATTTTTTTAAATTTTATCAATTTTAAATTGCTTATAAGTAAAAAAATTTTTTTAAGAGTTTTTTGCATCGTCTATTAATATAATTTATGGCAAAGTTTTAAAATACATAAAAAACAATGGATACATTTTTTTTTCAATAACCTAATTGTGCTCGGTTCTAGCACAGGAAAGTTTTTTGTTGAAGAACCTTTTGACAGCTTGTGATGTACAGTCCACAGATCTGATGGAATGATTGTGATTAATAGCATGAAAAGATAAGTCCTTCTGCTAATGCTAACTTCTTTTCTTTCATAAATTCCAAAAAATTTCCTGAATTTTGGAGGAAGATGAAGCAGTATTTAAATATCTTTTATGTTTCTGTGTCTCCAAGTGCTTTGAAATATCATTCTTCTCGCCGTGCGAAATAGAAAATTCACCATTTCTCACATTTTACAATCGCTTTTAGTTTTTTTAATAAAAGGAAATTTATTTCTTAGATCATCGTTGAATTGACATCCTCTTTTCTTACTCATTATGTTAAAAATATAAACAAAATAATTTAAAATTATATTATAAATTGTTATATACGTACCTATTGCTTAAAAACACAGTAAGTAAGTACATCATTACATGAACATACTTTATTGTTAGCTTATAAATTAAATTAATTTGATTGTTATAAAGTAACTATATTTTAAAAATCATTTAAATTTTGATCCTATATTTCTTTCTAAATAATAAGAATACTAACTTGTATTATTTTTCCTCTGAATTTGCCGTAGCGTAAGTCGTAATTGTCACTTTCGAGGCCGGCGTTAGACCTTTTGCCGCCGCTATTAAATATAAGTAATACGAGTACTGGTAAATTCAAGAAAATTTATGTATTTGTGAAATAAATAAATAAATTACCTAAATTATCTGAATAACTGATTTGTAATGACATCACTTGTTTAACTAGCTTACTAGCACGCAGTACGATATGTATCGCCTGAGAAACAGTTACAGTTTCATCGTTGCCAATCCCATTCTTGATCAACTGATCAACAATTTGAACTTTGACAAGCAGTTCTCGATAATCAGTTCTCAACAATTATTTGTTATTATTCAAATTTAACATTATATAGTTAACAAAAACGATATAAAACTCATATCCTAGTTAAATAGCCACATGGCTACCGAAATCCGTATATTCCCTTCTCGTTCTCCCGCCGTTCCCGAGCTTGTCGTGCATTCTTTCCAAAAATCGGGATTTTTTAAACGCCGCGGGACGGGCTATTTGTTAAAAATCGGGACTGTCCCGCCAGAAACGGGACGTCTGGTCACCTGCGTAAAAGTAACATTTAAACAGGACACTAACATATCAATCGATCATTGTTAGAGTTACATGTAATCAAGAAATCACAAAAAAAAACATTTGCAAACTGCCAAATATCCAAGGCAGAATTTTTATATATCGTCAACAGAGTATACATATTTTTCGCGCATCTATTTTTCGTGCATCAGTAATAATTGTTTCTTTAAAACTAGTTTTATTTAAATTATTTCCTACCTCCTTCTTTACTTGTTCACAGGAAGGTGTTTATTTAGTTTAGTGCCTCGGCATGAGCGCTCTTTTTTCATAAAGGTCTTATGGGTAACATTGCCCGAAATTTCTTCAAATATGCTTTTGAGTTCGTTTATATAAAACTGGTAAACAAAATTAAATTAACATATTTAATAACTTTCAATTTAAAAATGAATAAACAAAAATTTCACCGTTTAACCTAATTTAATGTTAGTAGCAACTTAAATTCGATCATGCAAACAATTCATAATGACTAAATATACAGGTAAAGGATACACATTTTGCAACTCTCCTTCAGCTTCCTTTTCGTGATTTTCCTGAAATTGGTGGCTTTTGTTTCTGTCCTAATAAACAATGCACTGTGATTGTGGTTAAAACATCGCGATAAGTTGTAAACAAACGGCAGTCAATATCTCAGAAAAGCGAACCGGTTTTATCACATAATTAATGATCAACTTCATTGGTTTCTACCGATAATATCACGATAAAGTTTGATATAGTATAGCATTGAATAAAGAATGTTTCAATTTTAATTCAAACTTCGGTCAGTATATCTAGATCTTTGGGGTAATGACACTCATTGTCGATTCCACTAGAGAACTAATCGAAACTAATGGAGAAAATTAATGCTTTTACGAACATAAAATGTCCAAAATTTATGCGCCCTTACTTGAAAAATAATAGACTAAAGCTTATACTTATTCTACACTGTCGCGGTTAAAAAATACCGTACGCTATGACTGCATTACGAATAATTAATTCGTGTGTCCCCATTAGCGGCCACCCTTGTGTGTGCTCTTGTTGACTTCACAATTAACACTGACCGTTTCCCGCCTGCAACAGCATTACAACAAAAAATATATTAGAGTTTTTTGTATGTTGGCATTACTGCTACCAATCCCTGTCTTAAGTTTAAAATTTGTTTTTTTACTTGAAAACAACTAAGAACTTTCAACTTAATTTAAACTAACTATAACTAAAAGATATCGGTGCAAGCCGATTTTGTTAAGATGAAATCTTTCACATTGGATCATAAGCATACTCTATCACGCTTACACTCATCGCACATCTATTATCTATTGAAGTATGTACACTGTACAGCATTTAAATACCCGTCCGCGTGTGCGCGCGTGCGTGCGTATATGTGTGTTGAATCTATTGGGCACCATATCTCAAAAACTTGAAAAGCAATTGCATTCAAAGAGGGCATAAATTTGAAGGTCTAAATGTCTAAAATCTATTTATTTTGGATGATATAGTGCTACGAAGTGAGGAGTAAGATGGGTAAATATAATTTTTCTTTGGACGCAATAACCAAAAAACTTATGCAGCGCTTGTATTCACACTTGGCACAAATGTTTAGAACCTAAACATCCAGACCCCACTGAAATTTGTCAACGACCGGTGCACGGATTACGTTAAGTTTCGGGGTGAACTAATATGTGTAAAACGCGTCAGCCCCTTACGCAGGTGTATAATTTGTTAACTTGGAATACACATTAATTGGGTTACGCCCGGTATTATCAACTTTATTTAAAACTGTATTTAGTTAAAACGGCATTTAGTTAAATGCGCATTTAAACGGTGTAGCTGTATTACCAAGCTTCCTTCAAACACTTTTAACTAAGTGCTAATTTTAAAAGGGTTGGCAACAATTGTAACTATTAGCCTAATGTAAACCTGGTTATTCTGTCACCATTTTCAAATTATTAACGAGTTTCTTGAGAAGTACAGCGGTTGGTTTTTATGGTTTTATTTCTATTTTCGTATTTTTGTGTTGTTTCTATTTTCTGTTTTTGTTCTATAGTAATTAATCATTTTGTAGATAGATTTAACTGTAGTTTAGCTGTTCTTAGAAATAATTTTAGAAATTGTAGTGGTTTGGTAGATATCTTTAATTAATTATACTTATGGTGGAAGGAGTTTTTGTAGTATATTTATAGCATACTGTATAGCATTTTACTAATAGAATTCTTTAATTAACTTTCTTTACTAACTATAACTTTTATTACTAACAAGCATGACTTCAAAGAGAGCTCGTGGCAAAAATTTTACTGATCAAGACGCTATTGATCTTTTAAATTTAATTTTCATTCACAAAAATGTCATTGAAAACAAACAAACAAATGCAACTGTCGTCAAAGAGAAGGTATGTTTATTTTAGTTGTTAGTATCATTTTATTATTAAATCATGTTACAGTCATCCATTTGGAACCGTATCACAGAACAATTTAATGCCAATCATCCTTTTCTGTAAGATCTACAATTCAGTTATCTGCAAAGTACGAAAATCTGAAACATCAAGCCAGAAAATATGCAGCTGATATGAAGCAAGAACTATATAAAACCGGAGGTGGATGTTCACAAACAACACCTAATGTAATATTAGACAAAATTCTAGAAATTATAAATATAAAAACAGTAGAAGGCGAGATAAATATGTTTGATAGCGACAACATGGTTGAAGTTATTGAAGATAATACTGAGACAATGCAAGAAATAGATTTAAACAGCATTTCTATAGTAGCACCAGTGGAAGCAACAGTAGAAGTGTTGCCTTCGTTATCCATGGCCGAAACATTGCCAGTTTTATACACAAATGAACCACCGTTAGAATTTGTTCAAGCTACAGCTCCTGTCACTCCAAAACAAGCAATGCAACGAAAAGGTCAGCTATTGAAACGAAAGAGGAATGAAATAAAAGAGGTGGATAGTGTTTTACAGGCAAAAGAAAAATGTATATAGCAAAAACAAAATTATTGGAATGTGAGCAGTTACAGAAAGAAGAGGATCTAAAAATAAAGATTGCAAAACCAATTATTAGAATTGGAGTTAATAGAGAAAGAGAGTCACAAGAAGTACGGTTAGCCTTATTAAAAGAACAACTAGAAGAAAAAAAACTACAAAATGAAGAAAGAAGACATGCACTAAATAAGAATTATTCTTAAATTCATTATAAAACTAAACTAGTTATAAGTTATTTTAATTCTTATAAATACATATATTTTAATGAAGATAATTATAACAAATTTTGAAAATAATTTTCTATTAATCTCCTCGAGCTGTATTGTCATCAACAATTTCATTATTGTAGCTATCGATGGAATCTGTAATAACCTCTTCAGTAACGGGAACAGGTACATTCATATCGACAGCTATGTTGTGTAACACAGCTGTTGCAACCACAATAATTTTCGCCAATTCTATGTTGACCCTCATACCCAATGATAAAATTGGGAATCTTCGTTTCCATACCCCATATTGCCTTTCCACAGTGTTGCGTGTTTTAATATGAGAGCGGTTGTATAATTCTTCTGCTGCGGTATGTGTATTTAACAGTGGAGTTAATAAATAATTGCAATTTCGATACCCATTATCTCCCAAAAGAAAGCAATTCTGGTATTCTCCATTATCGAACTTTGCTTTCAGTCGGCAATTATTAAAAATTGTTTGATCGTGTGTTGATCCTGGCCATCTAGCTATTAAGTTTGTTATTTTAGGTTCTTGTCACACACTGTTTGCACATTATATGAAAAATATCCTTTTCGGTTTCGATACACTTCTGCATCATCTTTACCTAGTAAATAAAATATATTAAATTGGTCATGGTACTAGAAACAGTTTTATTACCTGGTGATTGTATTTTAATATGAGTACAATCAATAGCACCGATTACTTTTGGAAATTTTGCAATTTCATAAAATCCAGCCTGAACCTCTTGAATTTCCTCACCTGTGGTAGGCATTTTTATGGAGTTCTGTTGTAATTCAGCAATTGCTATAGAGACCTTCTTAACAACCCGCCCTGCAGTAGCTTTCGTTACACCAATATAGTCCCCTACCGAAATCAACATACATCCTGTTGCGAAGAAACGTAATGTCAACAATAATTGCTGCATTGGTGAAAGACATTGGTTTCTTAAGGAATCATACTTTAAATCATTTTTAATTTGATTTAAAACTTCCAAAACTGCTTCCTTTGTTAAGCGAAACCTTTCAAAAAAATTGAGAATGAGAGTATTCTTCAAAATAATTCTTTCTTTGCTTAAACAATTTTGGTTGTCTCCTCTTTCTTGCAATTTCAAATAATTCTTCATCGGATGAAGTTGTAAAATCACTACTACTTGAGTACATTATAGTAGAATGTAAAGGAAAGATAAATACCTAGGATTAAAATTAAATAATTAATTTGTATTTTACACGGACAATATTACTCACCTAATATGATTACTAGAAAGACTTGTTTGTTTTGAAAAAAAACAGTTGATTTAATGAAGATATGAAAACAATAGTGAGGTTAAGGTTATAACGATGTCAGCTGTTAAAGACAGAGTAATAAACTTCAACCTTCAACTGTACGTACAACAATAATGAATACGCATGCGTTACTGTTAAATCTTCTTTTAAAGGGTCAATCTTGAACACTTAAAGTTAAATGCGCATTTAGCTTAAATGTCTTTTAAAATATGTTCATAATACACTTTCCTAGATATAAAAGCCCTTTTACACTAAAAGTACTTTTAAAAGTGTTGATAATACCGGGCGTTAAACTATATTAATGCAAATAACGCTTAAACATAGCATAGCAATCGTGATGATAGAGACTGCAGAATTTCTCACATCACAATAGTGGTCCCGCAACTTTATTAGGTTATAGAGATTTACAATGTAATAGATATGGTTTAACATAATATATGGGTATGAGCTTGACGTATTAAAAGTAGTGTAATATATTGAAAAAGGCGTTACACATCACCCTAAACGATCCGTTGGTGCGTATGGAGGTCTCTCGATACCCCTGTCCTCATGTAAAACTGTGTAAAAATTTAAATGCCTAAAAAATTTTCTTAATTTTGTATTTCACGTACCTTTGAATAGTTATCCAAAAATGTGTTTGTAAGCACGTGGTTTGTGTTAGTTGAAATTGCTTTAATGGTTTTATAACATAAAAAAACACTTTTTGTCTACTCCACCAACACATTTCTAATTTAGATATAATTAATTACGTAAAGTAATTCTTTGATTTCCTGTTTTAAAAATAAAATTTCATATTTATCAGAAATGAGCATACTGAATATTAAAAACGCCTGAACTGCCATTTCAATGAATGTTAAAGGCTATTTTAATGCTCCCCTTGTTAAATTTTTTAAATATTCGCTAATTTTGAATTTGTAGTAATGTAGATCGAACAATTTTTTTTAAAATTGATTAGGTGAATATAAGTAAAGAAAGAAATTTTTCTTTTTTGTGCACTCACAGGAGTTGTGTTGTCCTGCGCCCATGACGTGTTGGCGTTCTTCAGCAACATTGCGCGTGACCGTGATACGAAGTCGAACCACTTACTCCATCTGCCAAATATTCCTTAGGGCCTCTTTGCTCGCTATCAAGCCCCGTCCTTGCTTCTTTATCCTAAACAAGAAATAGGATTTATAGCGCGCCCATGTAGCTCAAAGTAAACTAGGCTTCCGGAGGTTTCTACAGATATTCCTCGTAGCACCACCTTAAACCTATGCTCACTCGTGGTCGCATCAACTTGTCTGGGTCCTTGGTTTGGTTAGGCTGTATTCTGCAACCCTCAACGATAGCCGTGACACGGGTTAAGGCAATTCGTCGTCGGTCCAATACGCGGGAGAATGTGACCCAATCTTATTTCTAATAAAGGATTACCCTCTTTGTGGTGGCTTCCATCGCTTCCACGCGGTCCATGGTGCATATGCGAGGGCTGTGGTGGTTAGTGTGTAAGTGATCGGGCGGTTCATTGATGTCCTCTAGGGTTTTTTCTTTCGAAGCTTTATCGAGCAATGTGCACTGGTTCTCTGCGACGTCGTTACTGCGCGTGCAGTAGCCGAAATTTTCTATTTTCTGGTCTTCTTTCCCTTTCAGGTTGATGTCGGCTTGGCTGGTTGAAGAATTCCGTGATAGGTTTAGCAAAACTGGAATACCGCGCGGTGCTGATGTGTTATTATTTAGTACCGCCGACTGTGGTTACTCTCGCAGCGGGAACTCAGATCACTCTGCAACGTGACCAGTAATTGGTGTTCTAAATCCAACTTCTCTCTACTCAGCTTCGTTAGAACACCGTTGGTAGTAACATGTAACCGATGAATTCACCAACACGATGCTCTGCTGATGATTGTACTGTATTCAGCCAGTCATAGTACCGTTTGATCACCACAAAATAGTAGTTAATGTTACAACCGCCGAAACCAGCGCATAACGTAAGGAACGTTAATGTTTCGCTAGGCTAAAGTCTAAGTGTCGCATAATAGTCAGTTACGCTATATTACTTTCGGCGAAAGTAGGGTACAATATTTTCTGTTTACCTTCAGTCTTCATTTACAAAGTTTCTAAATTAAACAATAAAATTCACGCTTTACTAAAATTGTCAATTTTTTTAATTGGTACAATTACTGTACAGGGTATATATTTATATACTTATAACGAATACATTTAATGTATGTATGTATATATTTGATGATTGTTTTTAAAGATCTATGAACTTTCAGAGTAATTAAGTTCATTACTAACATGTTTGACTAAAGATACCTTATCTACTACACGATTTTTATCAAACATATGCAGGGCTACGGTAGACTTGTTCCATTGTCAGGGTATTTTGAACACCCTGTATACGTATTGGGTAATTTTGTTTGTGATTTTATTCACTTAGATTCCGTATATTTTTTTTGTGTAAGAGCTTACTGTAGATAATGAATGTTTTGATTGAATGGGTCGCGCTGTATGTAAAGGAATTTTAGGAATGTGTAATGTGTATTAAGGAATTTCGTTTTTTTAGTGTAGTTACGTAATTTTCATTAAGGAAAGTCAGTGTAGTTTTTTTTTGGAATTTTAAGTACAATCTTCAGTTTATTGCCCGAATCATATGTGAAGTTTTACTGAGATAAATTCATTTGATTTTTTTTTAATTTCATTACGAAGAAGCGTTGTTATCGCATTGGTGCCGTACTGTCGCATTCGTGTAGAGGAACAGTTGGAGAGTCGGAATGTTGGTTTTCATCCATGTAAGTAATATGGGTGGGCGATTGGTTGTACCTTTGCAATAACATTTCTGTGTCGGGTCGAAGGAAAGTGCAGACGGGGCAGCTTCTTCGCCTTAAGTCGGGAGAGCATCGTAAATTTAGGGGGGTGGAAATTTAAAATTAAAATGGTTGATTGGTTTGTTTGAATGAATTTGTATGGAGGGGAACGTTTTTTAATATGGCGAGAAAGTAGTTTTGAATGAGAAGACACTCTGTCTTAAGCTTTTGAAGCGTGAAGTTGTGTGTGTGTGTGTGTGTGGAAGTCGTTCGAATTAGCGGAAGTTGGGGATTCATCATTGTGCGAGCTCCTAGTGAAAGTTAAGGGAGTAGCGTTGAGGACTTGCAAGACTAGTCGAATATAACCAAGTTTGGGATATTTTTTGTGAAGTAACATTTCAACCGGGCTCGCGCATTAATTTAGTTTATTGGAGAATAACGGCATCTTCGAGTGCGTTTATGATAGAAATTTGGTTCGTGTTTTCTTGTAGTGCGAACCTGAGGACTATTGAATTTTCGTGATTAACGAGATATAATTAGAGAATCCCTTTCCTAAGAGTTAAATGAACGTAGTTACCGAACATCCACCCACACGTACTGTTTAAGATTATGTAAAACGATGTGCTGAGTGTTTTTTTGTTTGTTTGCCGAACCTTATCAACTTTGAGTTAAAAGAAATTATTAGAGGATTTAAAATAGTTAAGGCTGCTTCAATAAGTTACGAGACATCATTGTAAATTAATTGAAAATCAAGTTGAATGCGTGGTAGAGACCTGGGAAGGCAGCTTCGTGTCATCGACCAGCAGTAATATAGTGGACTGCACGAGTCGTACGACGCTTTCGCCGAGCAAGGATTATCGCCTATTTGCCTGTGTGACCTGGGTAATGTAATTTATATTTTATTCCTTGCGATATTGCAGGCTCACATTCCTTTAATATAAGTAATTTGATTGTTATCTCATTATATTTAGTATTTACATCAGTTCTACATACATAAAGACAAAATTTACATCGATTGGGGCTTGAACCTTGATGGCCCAGTTGGTTAGCGCCGTACTTAGCAAAGTACAGGTCGTAGGTTCAAATCCTACTCGAGGTAAACTTTTATTTATGTATTTAATAAAATTAATAATATTTTAATTTATATTTTGTTTGTTGATCTTGCGACTTGAAGGAATAAAATTTGATTGTGTTTTATGTAATGTGTGTTAACGAAGGAACTTGTTGGAAGTAATTATTTTTTGAATTTATTGTGTCATTTTGTTAACGTTCTCGGACAGTTTCCTTTGTCTATTTAGTAGCTATTTAAGGTGTTCTTGATACCATTAATATTTTATGCAGGGAGGTAAATAAAACCTTACCTTCATTATTCAGTTTATATAAGATTTACGTGCTGACGTAATCCAAATTTATAGAATTTCTTTGGATGCAATTTAGCTTAAGATAGTTTTGCTACTGGCCAGAATTCAATGAGGTAAAAGTTAAGAAGATACGATTACCATTATATCCAAATTGACATGTTTAAATTTTAATTGTTTTATTTAATTATTTTGAATTAATAGATGTTTATCTTAGTTATAACTTTGGAGTAATTATTTTAATATTAAGCCTTGACAAAGGGTGATGATATATTGCTCAAATAGTAAAGCGTCGCCGAGTTCTATTGAGAGAAGTTGGAGTTTTGGATTCTTTTGTTGTTTTGTTTTGTTGCCAAATTAAGTTAACGTAACGTAATTTACAAGTTTAGAAAAGAGTTGTAACCGAATTGAAGTCAGTTGGTTTGTGTTATTTTGATTAGTTTAAGGGAGTTTAGTAATTTAACGTAAGGGGAACATTAGAGATTTGTATTGAATTTGAATATTACTGCACGGTGGTAAGTTGATCAGATTAAGGTGCAGAAGTTGAAGCCTTTCAGGTGAAGCGGTATTGCGTCCCATTAGACCTCACCCGCACGCCGAGCTAGCCGTGCAAAAACCAGGTTTATCTTTTACCTTGTCCTAGTGAACATTTATACCGTAACACCATAGTTTGTATTTGGTATGAGTAAAATGTTCTTTAAGGCCAATTTTGATAGGTGGTTTAGTGTGCCCTACATATATTTGTTCACAATTTTTACAATTAATTTTATAAATTCAATCTTTACTACTTACACTTGATCTTTTGGATTGCCTAAAAGAGTTTATAACCTTAATTCAATCAAAATGATTGGAAACGGATGCATATGTGAAATTATAATTATGCTAACCAACGTTCATTGTATATATAATAAGTTTGGTTGGACTGCTACCCGTACCTCGGCTAGATAGTAGAACATGAGTATCTCAGGGCGCCAGGGCTAAAGGTTGGTAATTGGTGCAGAAGATAATAAATAGCCCATTCGGAACTTATTTAGTGTTGGTTTACTAATACAAAAGTTAGGTTATGTAAATGTTTAATGTTAGTTGAAGTGTTTTATATATAAGGTATTTACACTAGCTGATATGCAATTAATGAAATCAAACAATCTAATTATATAAACTGTGAATGTGAAATGTGTGATTGGTCTGTTTTGCTTGTTGTATGTGTATGTGTGAGCTTGTCCGGGAGATCTCTTACAAGTTTCGATTAAATACTGCATACAGTAGTAATTAAATGTGCTAGCTTATATAATTAAGTTAATCGGATGGATCTGACCTTAAGTATTTAGTTGCGTTAATAATGGTTTTGCTTCAACTAACACGGTGATGGTATGAATGGGTGCTCTGGTGATGGTGATGGTTGTGGTGGTGATCTGGTGTTGCTTAGCGGTGATGGTTAAAGGTGGTGGTTAGTGGTTGCTTAGCGGTGTTAAAGGTGGTGGTTCCTGATGTTCTTAATTTTCTGAACCAACCAATGGCAAATTTTATATCCCTGATTATGGAATTGGGTAGATTTATGAAGAACGGCTAATGTAAAAAAAAAGGAACAAGAAAAAAGAAAAACCCTAAAATCGGTGTATTTTAGAATCGTTTACTTATATTATAAATAGGCTTACCAAGGTTAGATTTGGGTTTTCTTTACAATGACTAATTTAATTACAGAGAATTTATTCTTGTTTTAGACTGCCTATGCTTTGAGATGAAGGATTCCCTTCGTGGAAGATGACTATGAATTAAGTAAACCATGTGGTCCTAAAATGTTCAATATCTTATGCTTAATTTATTAATAATATGAAATTGTCCTCACCAATAGTGATATTTTTACTTAATTTGATCAATAATTAGAATTTTATTATTTATTTCTGAGGATTGCTTGGATTATTTCTAAGCACACCTTTCTTTGGTAAATGTCTTTTGACAGGAAAATAGAAATTCTCTTATCACAGAAGTTTGTACCCTTATCAGCAACCTTGTAAAAGTGGGATTTTTAAATTTTGAATTGAGCACCGTTACAAGTTTGCAAACTATTATCTGAAGTAGTGACTTTTGTATAAGCAGGATAGTTTGATAATTTTACATACTCTGTTTCTATTTGTTCTCTAGCGTTATTAAATCAGTTGTAAACATTGTGAACAAATATATTTAGGGCATACTAAACGACCTAATAAAATTCGCTTTAAGTAACGTTTAGCTCATATCAAATACAAACGTTCGGTTTCCCGTAGCCCTACATATGTTTGATAAAAATCATGTAGTAGATAAGGTATATTTAATCAAACATGATACTAATAAGTACGAACTTCATTGCTATGAAAGTTTAGAATCAAAAACAAACACATTCTAATGAATAATGACGAGCAAGGACCTTTAGGCTACTCAGAACTTTCATAACTTTCACTTTCACCAGATAAGCAACGAAGGGTCACTCGTTCATGGTGTGTATATATATATATATATATATATATATATATCAAGTAGTTTTTAGTATTTCTACCTTATCGTTTTTGTTATGCCGAAAAATCTGCTACTATTGAAGATGTTGTTTTCGTTTTTCCGGGTTTGTTCCCACGTTTTCTGATTTGGTTGGTCTCGTTCATCACAACGCTGGTAGTGTAGTGGTGACACGACCTGCTTAGCATTCGGGAGGTAATGTGTTCGATTCCCGTTACCGTCTACCTTGTATGAGGTTTTTTCAGGGGGTTTTCCTCATACACATGTAGCGGCATGGTCACTGTGTATATGCACACCATGTGCGGCTACTTAGGCGAATGCTGGCGTAGTACTTTCCACCTCAGAACCCTAACTCCCTTCCTTCCGATCCTATCCTGACCACACATCTCCTTAATCCCACCATGCATATATACGTAATGTATGTATGTATGCTGGGAATCCATGATTGTGGCTGAAGGAGCTCGGGAAGCTCAAGCAGCCCGCCCTCCCCCTTGGGGAGGGAATGAAATACGTTGCCTTTTCCTTTTCCTTTTCACAACGTTTTGGCTGGATCGCACTAGCAATCTTTAAGTAATCCTTTTGCAATTCGAACCGAACTGATATCTTGGTTGTTTCCGGCGGTATTTGTAATTAAGGTGTCACTTTCTCTGTCTTTTTCCCATTTACTTCGACCACGGACCCTTTCACTGCCTTTTCTCTTTTCTGGTTTTCCCTTTCGAGTTGTTTGGGCGTTGTTTCTTGTGGTAGCTGGTATGTGCTTCTTTAGAAGCGGCTTCCAGGTATTTGAGTAACCCCATATGTTCATGCTGGACGGTCTTTTCTCTATTTCGATGGCTTCCCGAAATATTCGGTATATTTTATTTTGAATGTTGGTTTGACATCTAAAATGGAACATACATTTGGAATATGAAAAACAAATTCTAAGTTAGTACATTCGATATATTTTAGGGTCACACCTAATCTAGATCATGTAAGAAAAATCGATAATAAAACGTATAAAAGGTAAAACAAGGGAATGAATAAAAGGTAGGATGTAAAACAGAATTATAAGCACAATATTGGAATCTCAACAATGTATTTTGTTCATAAAGCATTATCTGAGTTATTAACCTACGACTTGCTTGGATTAATTGTTAAACAAGCCTACATATTTTCAACGTTCGTCTGAATTAAATTACAAATTGCTTTACGTTAATATAAGAATACGCATTGTAAATATTGGGTTTTCATTATTAACGCGCCAAACCACACGATGGGTTAGTTGTAAAGATAATTAAAATTACATAATCAAATAAGAGTATTTAGAATATTTATGAGAACTGTTTGATAGTAGGAGTTCCACTTATTGTAAATTCATAAGAAATATGTCATTAAATATTTAGAGATCTTAACTTATTTTACATTATTTACTAACGGAATTTTTTAATTAGACGGTCGTATCATATTCATTTATGAAGAAAGATAACATCTTTAACTGAATAAATACGTAAATTCATTATGCTTTATTAGTGTAAGTGTATGTTACTTTTGGTGTTTTTTGTCTGTAAAGTGGTACAGTCTGAGCAAGATAAATTTGCTATTAAATGCAGATAACAAGACAAGGAAAGAAAACAACAAATGGTCGAGTTATTACAGAAAAGCAGGAAAACAGTAAATAAATTTCCGTTATTCGAATAGAATTAGCTGTGAATTGGCGCATCACCATCAAGTGTTATTCAAAGAACAGTATAGCGTATAGCAGCTTTTATTGCATCGAGATCCAGGAATATTCCATTAATATTTTTTTAAACAAGGTAAAATAGTGACTACCGTATCTGTACCGAATTATTATACATATCTTTAAAATGTGTAACATGTTTACAAATGCCGGGTAATTATATCAAATAATTAAATAAAATTTGTGATATTTATAATAGTTTAATAAATTAATCAAAAGTAACATTTTGATTATACATACCTTTTGTAATTATTGTTACGAGGTTGGTTCGAAGCTCTTAAAAACTTGATTTGAAATTAAACTTCTCTTGTATTCTGCTTTAGCATAGTATTTCATTTTGTATACTTAAATGAAATTAAAAATGTAATTGAAGACAAATTTAATTAGTAAAATAGTTAGTTACGTGCAATTTAACTTAATACGAACTGGTTTACCCAACTTATATTAAGCTTATAGCTGAAACTACGGACTAAAGTACTGTGAAACTTAACATTCTTAGAACAAAAAACAGTTTTGTTACACTGTTAAATTTAATCAGAAGCAAACATGTGCTACTATTTCTATAAAGTACACTTTCAGTTGCAATTAATTCACTATTAAGATACCTTCAAATGAACAAAGTTATTTTTGATACATAATGAGTAAAATGAGTTTTACATAATTATGCTCTAGTAATCAAATCATTAACAAGGATCAATCTAACTTCAATTACTATGGAACATTTAAAAACTTTTGCAGGCTAGTTGTGCATTGCATCAAGTTCTGCAATGAATTTCGTGGCTTTTGGTGTGAAAAAGAACGTTTTCGAGGAAAAGCAATGTTAGTTACATACCCGAAGTGTTAATTGTGGAGCAATTTGGTTTTTTAGAACTTTTGAATCAAAAAGTTTATTGAAAGCTTTGCTGGAAATGGACTTTTCTTTAAACTTTGTTATTATTAGTCAATGTCGATGGATTTTTGGCAAAACATGTTTTTTGCTGCAATCGGGCCGTTACCATAAACTGAAGACTCTCGCAAAACGTAGTACGTGAGTTATGAGTAATGTACAAGTTGCAGCTCCAGTTATCCCAAAGATAATATTCCCTAGAATGAGATGTTTAATAAGAAAGAAAAGTCTCGAACATGGATTAAATCATACGTGATGCATAAAAATAACGTATACCAGTTAAGCATTAAGCTTATTGATAAATTGAAAAACAGATTGAAGGACCGAGTGTTATGTTAATAATGATTATGTTAATAATATAATTTAATAAGCGAATCTTATCTTTACTCTATATTCAGCGAGTTTTAATTTTAGACTACTTCAGATTAGATTTAGACAATACATTTACGGTGCATATGATTTTTTTATAATCAATTTTTATTAAAATTAAAAGGACGATATTCACCATCACCTCGCATAATTTTTTTGCTAGACCAACCACCCTATTTTCAATTAAACTACGTTTCTTTCAATTCCAGAATTTCACGGCATGGCACTGTACAATGTTATATTTGCTATTAAGTTATAAAAGTGAGACACTAGTGGATATTATTTCCTGTGAATATTACGTTCGTCTTTGAGGATTCTTTAGTCGGTGACCGTTCCATGTTTTATACAGTAATAAATATTAGAGTTGAGTAGATATTAGATGGGTGTTTTATAGATCCCTTGTGTGTTGTATATTCCTCTCACATGTTGGTGTGTTTGGTGGAAACCACGAGAATCTAAGTTATTAAACATGTTTATTACAGGTATATTGTATAGCAAGTACTTCATCTCGTGTTTTTGTATATCACATGTCCGATATATGTTTCTTTATTATTTTCTGATGGCAGTAACATAAATAAATAAAGTGATTTTTATGCCGTGTTGTTAAATCACTAAATACGAAGCTGTACAGTATACATGTAATAAAATTATTTATGTCTCCTTGTATAAAAATATTACGCACTTAGCCTTCATTTTTACTTTGTCCAAATTATGTTTTCATAATTTAATTTATTTAGTCATGTTTTAGATGACTTCAAATTCATTCTTTGTACTCAATTTAGGGTTATTTAGATCGAGTAACTTTAAATGGAGTACAAGGATTGTGTTTGTTATTCATGATGTTGAACGACTAATCCCGTGAAGTTAGATAGAAATTCCAACCATGCAAGGGAAGGATTCCTTACAAATAAAACTTATTCTCGTTAACTTTGTTAACACAAGAATTAGATCTTTCACGCTTGTATTTAGAGATTCTGATCTTGCCACAACTACTACAATTGCTGTATTGTTGACGACGTGGTGATCATATTAAATTCTGTGACTTAGTTTCATATTATCTATTTTCATTGAATATAATATGACGTTGGAAAATGAAATTGATTTGGATTCAATTGAAATTACATTTGTTGATAAATTTACTAAAAAAAACAACTTTAACTTGATATTGATTTTTTCCCTTTTTAGTACAAAATTTTTTTACTGTTCTGTTTTGTGAATTGCTTTTCATTATTTTGTGAAAAAATAAATAATTTACTGTTAGATAAGTAATACTAATAACATTGTATCTGTGTTCTGTCATACATACGTGTAACTAACTTATTAAAATCGTATTATTCTTTAATATCCACGACTCATGTGTGCATTTTTACTTAAAAATTATCCTAAATGTTTCCAAGTATTATGCATTATTTATTTTTTATGTAAATTTACAACAATAATCGATTCAATTAAAAAATCGGTTTACTGAAGCCTATTGGACTTTGAAGGTTTTTGTTTTCATTTGACTTACAATATACTTAATAAGACATTTTTACTAATATGATAATTACAAATTAGAGTGATTTTCTGCCGTGTTTTACAAAATGTAATTAAAAGCAATCATGAATACCCAGAGTAAGTCAACTAGGGCTTCAATCTTTTCCATCAAGTAGAAGATTCGATTTCGACGCAATTAAAAACTTTGTTTCCTGTAAATAATTTGTGATTTAAATATTTATAAAGGATGTATCTGATAAAATGTAATATCTATTAATCTAGATTTTTAGAGGCAATGAAATATTTCAATAATTCTATTGCTAAGTATGGCTTACTATTTGTAAATAAATACTAACTTAGTGATTCGCTGCTTTATCCCGTTCCATATTAGATAAACCATCGAACACATTTAAAAGTCATATGGTTACGAAGGCACGTGAATGTAAATATGTATAAATCAATCATCTAACTTCTGCCCTTGGAATGGAAGAATACAATAAGGTTTGATGTTGTGTAGTTACTATGTTATGGAGTACATTTAAAATTGAAGTGAATAATTCTAAGAACTGTTTAAATAATAATAATGTTATAAAGTGAAGGTTTTAGATTCGTAATAATACTTCCCAATAAAATAAAATTAAAGAGAAGACAAAATGTATTTACAAATAAAAAAATTCCAATATTCAAAAAGTGAATAATCGACATATTTGGTTACCTCCACAATACTGTGTAGGTTGGCAATAAACAGTATTTCTTTATCAGGTATTACACGGACGGTGACACTGACACTTTTCCTGTTTTCTATAGATTATTATACACGGTCTCCGAAAAGTATCGAGCATTCTATATATCTCGGTAAATATTTATTTTATCAAAAAATGTCTGAAATAAAAGTGGTCAAGTATTTCGATATTTGGTTAGTGGTTTCTTAAAAAACAAAGGAGCAGCGAATATCACTACATTTTTTTAAAAGATACCCCTATATTATACTCCTTTGATAGAGATGTTTTTTCTCTTTTCAATGATACAAAACTTTAATACTTTTACTGAACTAGTTTTTGAGAAAAAAGCGAAAAAGTGATGGTAGAGGTTGTGTTAAGTTTATTACGCAATCTACAATGTTAACATAATAACTGAACTAATCCGAAATAACTCGTAACAAGTTTATTTTAAGTTAATATTAATATGGACACAACAAAAAAAAAGGAATATTCTAAATGCTCAAATTGAGCACCGTTCACAGCCTGGCAATTGAAATTCATCAATCGCATTTGAAATAGCTAGGTGTGCCCTCCTCTTTGTACGAATGTGATTCTTTAAGCTCTCAATATCTCCCGACCTATTTACGTAAACTTAACTTTTAAGGTCGCCCCAAAGGAAGAAATCAAGTGGACTTAAATCTGGTGACCGAGCGGCCCATTTTACTGGACCTCTTTTGCTTATCCAACGATTTGGAAAGGTATCATTAAGGTACTGGCGGACATTAATCCCAAAATGTGGCGGGGTCCCATCTTGCTGGAACCATATTTCATCGTGGGGTATATCCGGATCATCTTCATTTGGATATAAAACAGATAATGCAGGAACTACTTAAATTTAAATAAACCTCGACCGTTAAATTACCCTAAAGAAAATAAGGTCCGAAAATCTGGTTTTCCATCATTCCTGCCACACATTAGCTTTCTGTTGTGGTGTGTCCTTCTAGATACCAGTTTGGTTGAAGACCAGTATCGTGTGTTTTGCTTATTAATTGTGCCGTTTAAGCAAAACGTTGCCTCGTCAACAGAACATTTTTGTAAAAATTTCCAATCTGCGATCCAAATCGTCTGCAAATTACATCTGAACTACACACGCTTTGTATGGGTGCCACTTTCCTTTTTTAGGACGATTTGTACAGTATATTTACTTGTGTTACAATCTGCGCGATTTGCCTAACGGATTCATGTGGTTTTTCCACGACGGCCAACACGATATTTTCACTTTCTTCGTCATTTAAAGTTGTGGTTCTGCCCGTTTTTGGTAAATCTTTAACAGAATCCTTATCTTGAAATTTGTGCCAAATTTTACTTACAGTTGATTGCGTAATGTGAAATTCGGGATACAAATTGTTATACAAATTGCAAACTTATGTCTGGGTCTCCTTCTTTCAATATCAGCATCATTAAAATTTCAGTACATTGCCTTTCGGATAAATGAATCATTTCTGTTTACTTCAAAAGCGTATTTCATTCACAAATGGATGTTAACCAATGTAAATAAGTTTTTACTTCAAGTGCACGTACTACCTTGACAGTTCTAAGGTGCAATCAATCATTTCGAAAATTAAAAGCAATCATAGCTGTAGATATTAATGAATATTAAAATAAACTTAACATCATTCTACCATCACTTTTTTGCTTTTTTCTCAATAACTAGTTCAGCAAAAGTTTTATATCATTGAAAACAGATCTCTATCGAATAAGTACAATATAGGGGTACCTTGTCATTTAAAAAAAATGTAGTAATATTCGCTGCTCCTTTGTTTTTTAAGAAATCACTAACCAAATATCTTCCTGTAATGAAGAACAACACAAAATTCATGATCACCGTTTAATATTCTTTACCGTTCACTGAAGCCGCATATCCCGTTTCAGTTTGATAAAAATAAGATGTGATGACGCCACCACGCCATAAACTGTGCTAGAGAGTGACTTTTCCAGGTGCACATACTTTTCAAAAATCTCATGTGGATTATTTTCACTCAAAAACGACAGTTTAGTTTGTTCACAGAACTGTTTAACCAAAAATGAGCTTCATCAGACAAGTTGATTTTCTTAAAAAATTCAGGATACTTTTCAAGTTTCTCTTCGACCCAATTGCTAAACAAACGACGCTTATGATGGTCAAGTGCCTTCAGTTCTCAAATCAGCATGATGGGTGTAAATCCAATCCCTTCCTCAAAATTCGCAAAGTTGCCATCCTTGAATGTCTAACTTTTTGAGAACAGCGATTTACTGAAACATTTACATTCTTTACAACACTGGATCTTTTTTTACCTATTATTAATTACGTCTATTCACCAAACCCTTTATTCGAGGTATTGCTTGTAAACGAAATTTTGGGGCACCCTATATATCAACTCCTCTAAACCTTAAATTTGCTTTCTTCTTTTAGAGAAAGAGTATGTGAAGTTAGGTCAAAATTAAATTCGCATCTTTGTAATATAAATTTATTTGATACGTACTTAAATAAGAAAAATTGACCAATTTGTAAAGCAGGAAAAATTCTTTGTTCTAAACGTATTAGCATAAACTCCGTAACGCTTTTCTAAAATAAAAAAACGTGAATTTTACTTTGAACCGAGATTTGCTCATTTTGCGCTTTTTTGTTCACGAAAAATTAAGTGTTCTCTAATTCATTTATTGTTGTTTCGTTTCCGATTATTGACGTTTCGTCTTGTACTTATCTCAACTATCAAGAAAATGGGAATTCCAATTCGCTTCAAAATATTGAACAAACTGTCGTGTGAAATTTATTCTGTTTAAAAGTGAGAGTGCTTTCACATGTTGAGTTAGTAGGTATTTTAAAATTTGTTTTTTGAACTTCTAAATAGTCAAACATGACATTTAGGATAATTGGGTTTATTTTGATGTTTGGCATCATGATATAAATACCAATTATGTCAACTCACGTTTGTTTTTCAATTTTCTCTAGTGCCGTTGCCCCGTTGTGTAAATTTAAAGGCAACCCAGTTCATCATCGAAAGAATTAGGCTGCACCATTGTGATAAAGAAAAATACGTAATAAAATATTATGAGTTTAGAGGCCAGGCGTATTGTCACACGTTATTTCATTTTGACTAATAAACCATTGTATAAACATCATACAACAAGAAGCAACGTGAAACATTTCTGCTGTGCTGGCTGTCAGAAAAGTTAAAATTAAAAACTTGTATACTCATTTTGTGGCTAATGGGGCCAATAGGGGACATTAAATATCAATCTGGATACAAATCCTCATAATATATTTGATGAATCGATAATAATAAAATTGATTGGTTTGCATCGCCCATTTTTGAGCCAGGTGGGCGAGGACACCACTCAGGAGGATTCTTGATGTACTAAAGTTCATAGTGGTACATCAAATAGATTGGACTACTTTACTCCTCCATCTTCCAGGCCATTTCTGGGTTACTAAATCACTCCTCACAGTGTCTTATATAGTGTTTTGATATTTCCAAATTTTCCAAAAATTAGATACCCACTGGCTGCTTGAAGCATTTACTTCTGGAATATTTTAGGAAAAATTATACGGGTTTTAGCGATAAGCATTTTGTATTCTTCTATCCAACTGACACACGATGTAATTGGTATTTTCATTTTAGTGGAAGGAATTTTAATAATTATAACATTTCCTTCATCTTGCACATAATTATTTGCATGTGTCATATCGGCAGATAGCAGACATGGCCATTTTTATTTATTTTTGATATGTATTGTTGCGTTAAGTCCGAAAACACAGATGATAGTGTCGAATTCAAACCAGAAGTCAAAATAAATAAATATAAATAGCAAAATTTTGTTTTACACGTTGCGGGCTCTGATTTAAACATTTTACTCGCATTTCCATTTCAATTGAATATACTTTTGTGCACCTCCGACTTTTTTTGTTGCTTTTGCGGTACTGACATTTAGAATAGATCGTTTTATTTTGCTGGTTGGCATCACTGCACTAAGTGATATCATAAGTCAAACCAGAAGTCAAAATAAAGAAATATAAATTTGAACATTATACTCATATTTTCAAAACATTTTCCAGCCTTGTGAAACAATAGTTATTTGTATCACTAGGCCAGAAAATAGGCGTTTGCGAGTACGAGTAAACTTTGCAGTACTTGCAAACTATTTTATGGCAGATTATTATAAGTTTTGTTATGAACAAATAAGTTGAAAAGTAAACATATAATTAAAAATAATTATTAATTTTATCGAATACATAAATAAAAAGTTTACCTCGAGTAGGATTTGGACCTAGCCAAGTACACGTCGTAGGTTCAAATCCTGCTCGAAGTAAACTTTTTATTTATGTAATAAAATACTTATCTTTTTTGGATTATTTAATGGTGTAGTAATATGTAGTAAAATTGTTAGAGATGTTGACACAATTTTGTCAAAATTGAAAAATTAAAAAACCCAAAAAACTATTTTATGTGTAATAATAGTGAAAGTTCACATTTTCATATTTTTATTTATGTATTTAATAAAATTAATAATAATTTTTAATTACATATTTTGTGGCAGAGTGATACACAAGATTTTTTGTGCGGACGTCAAGAATTGTTATTAAAATTAATAAACAGAATAAATTTCATACCTGTTGAAATTAAGTTGGCAATACTGACAACTGACAGTAACCAATACAACCTAAAAAATACAATTGCGAAATTATGCGTTATTCGAATTTTGTAGGTACCTTATCAATTTGTTGACTTTATAATAGTTTATAGATGTAATTTGTAGTTTATAAGGAACTAATACGGACATAATGACGGATGCGTACACGTATACGGTAACGCTATTAGGATTTGTGTTAAGTCAAATGTTGATTATGTCGAATATTCTATCAGTTCTGTCACTACAACAAATGCCAACTGTAATTTAGTATTTTTGCCGGCCTAGGCCGGGAAACCCATAGTTTCCGGATGCATTTGTCTTATTACAAAACGTAGGTACCAAAATAACTATTTTTTGAACAAATCCAAAGGAAAAATTGTGTATAAACAAATCACAACTAGATCGCATAGCAGTAAAACGTATTTAACATTGTACCAAGCGGGTGCAAGATAAAGTAAAAGTATTTTTAATTAAATGGTCTCTTATTATTAATTGCACTTTCTGTAATTTTAAGATTATGGTTGCACACCCTGGACTCAAAGTGATTTAAATAAATTAAAATGAAATATGTTTAATGTTGCATGTGTTTGTGTATTATTAACTATAACATAAATTATATATTAGTTCATCGCGTGCCACTGCACTTTGCATATTTAAGCCACGATGGTGAAGTTTCATGGAATTCGTCCTAATCACTCAGACTCAAGTTGCAAAGATGTTCCGAATCTAAAAAAACGAAATGATCGTATTTGTGCGCTCTAGTTCAATATTTTATTACAGAAATAAATAAACTGATTTTGCAATAACCAGTAATTAAATGCTTACATAATTATGAAAATCTAACATGGCACTGTTTGTAAAGCAGAAAATTGAACTTTTTGTTTGTCGTAACATTTTATATCAGTTCAGTTTACTTAAAAGTACCTTTTGGATGTGGGATAAAAATTTTCAAATATCAACTGTTGAGTTCACAAAAATCAAACTTTAGGGTTCTACATAAGCCATTCGTGCGAAAAATTACAAACCTGCTACATGAAACCTAAAAGTTTCTCTGGAGTTTACAAACAGTTAAATTTTAAAACTGTAGAAACTTAATTTCACTTCTTTAGTTTATCTTGAACATTCTGAATATACCAACTAATTGCATTATTTTCTTTTGTATTTTGAATGTGTACCTTATTTGATTGTTTATGCTGTCGAAACTTATTACTTTGCAGTTTTCGTGTAAAATTAATGGAAACATATTCGCTATATTTCGGCTTTGCTCAGAGGCAATAATTTTTGAGTTAAACTAATGACTTGTTTATCTATATAGACTTTATAGCGAATATATAACACAATTATATAATGTAAAAAAAAACAAATGTGAATTCATCATTTGCATTGTTGAATAATCTCTTCTTTTTACACATGACTTACCTACTTTAAAGCCATTATTTTACCTGTCACCTCTAAGAACAGGCAGTGTCAATTCACGCTTAAGTTATTCTACAATATTACAATTCCGAAATTGGATAATTATGTTTAGTAAATACATTTTACATACATTCATGCTTAATAATGATTATTTATGTAACGACTAAATGCCTTCAGTTTATCATATTTAGTTAAGGGAGAGTGGTTAATTGAGTTACAAACTACAAACACGTTTCCAGAAACTAATAAATAGATAATCTCATGTAACGTATGTGATATGTTTTAGTGTATGTACTGAAATCTAATTTTATTTATTTGTTGCAGGTAAGCATCTTATACACTTGACGTGTAAGTAAGTAGAAACATCTATTGCAGGCCTAAAAACTGAATTTTTGTTTTATTTTCCATCTATTTGCACTTTAGTTTTTACCTCATTTTTCCTCTTATTAAAAAAATGTACCGGGAATATAATAAATAACATACATACGTTGCATGTGGCTAAATAGGGCCTATCCTGTAACTTATACTCGAACATTTATCACCAGTTGTATAAAAAAAGATATCTACATTTTTTTTTTAAATATTCCGCGGTCAACATCCTTGCCCACTGTGGACGATAAACGCCATATTATGCCCTAGACGCCTAAATGTAATTTTTATCTGAAGCATGAAGTTTATGTATAAATAATTTTAATGTGGAAACAGATAAATATGATTAACTAGTAGAAGAATTCCGTTTATGGTTATTTATCTAGGCGTTCTAGATTATATTCACTGTAATGTACATGCACGCTGTGGTGGTATGTCTACATGTTACTAACAATTTGAGTAGCTTGTTTTCGAATTTACGGTTATAACTAGATTGTTCTCCAATAATAATTAATAAAACCTAATAACGATACCAAATTAGTCGACCAAACAAATTTTTATCTTGTTTTTGTTTTATGTTTGTGTATCACTATTCACTAAGTAATTCGGGCCAAGTGCATGCCCTCAAGTGCGGATCGGGATCACACAATGAAAGCTTCATTTCAAGATCTACAAACTTAAAGTATGACCTATTACAAAAACAAGTATCCTGCGTAAAATACGGGTGACACCCTTTTCATACCACTAAACAAATTATGGAATAGGATCTAAATTGGTTAAAATGTTGACCAATTTTAGTGGTGTAAATGGGAGCCCCTCTGGGGCATGATCATTTTAAAAGGTTAGCTTGATAACTTTTTCGGTCGAACGGACAAAAACCTAAAAATGTTTTTTTTCTCTGTTGGAATCAGAAGGCCTTAAAAGGTGAAAAATGGGGGTAATTGTTTCCCAACCTATTACGATATTATTTTTCATATATACAGATGACTATTTCACTCGTTAACATTTTTACTTAGGAAATCGCCATAGTAACGAACGTATTTCAGCGGCAAAACACGTTGCTTGATAAAATTTGGCAAAACCTACAAGTTGGTATTGACAAGTGATAAAATTTTGACGTTTATAAAATATTTTAAGTATGCTTTGTAATAAAAATTGTCAAATTGACAGCGCGTGGCTTTACTTGTTTTATTTAAATTATACGATGGAGAATAGATTTTGGTGTAGTTCGATTACTGAAATAGAGCAAGCAATTAACGAAACAACACCCTATAATACAATAAAGACAAAACGATCTATTTGGGAACAGTTTTCTCAGTTTCTTACTGTGAGAAAATGCAGTTTAGATAAGGATACGGAACCCGAAATTATAGCCAACATTCTCGAAGATTATGCATATAATATGAAAAAATAAATGGTGAGAATTATAAAGAATCAAGTATAAAATCTATATGGAACACAACCGCTAAAATAATTCAAGAGAAATATTTTAAAGAATTTGATAAACATATTGATCCATTTCAAAGTATTACATTCAAATCAGCTCGCGCGGCTAGAGACGCGAAACGCCGTCAACTTCAGATTATACCAGAGAAAAGAAAACAAAGTTCCAGTGCATTTACCACAGAACAGTTTTTAGATATGGTGCAGTGCTACAACGAAGACAATCCGGAAGGATTACAGAAAAATTTTTCATCTTTGCTCCTTTGAACTTGCATGGCGGGGTAATGAGGCTGCGAATTGTAAAATACAATATTTTCAGAAAGAGCTTGACTTAAAAGGTGAATTCACTGGAAGAGTAGAATACAACCAATATTCTCAAAAACTACCCAAGGAGGCTCAAAAAATTTATCGAATAGTAAATGGCTAGTAAGAAATAAAGTTAATGACAATATGTGTCCAGTTCGTATTTATTTGAAGCTTATCGAAAAAAGATTGACAAATCTTAATATAACAACAGAAAGACTCTTTCTTACAGTACATCCTAACTGGCAAAAGGAGTATGGTATAAGAATATGCCTTTGGGACAATATTTCTAAATGGACAAAATTATCAGCAAAAAAAATTGGTCTAGATGTTAAAAAATTTAAAGTGACTAATCATTCCCACCGTTCCTCTGCTATATCAACATTGGCAAAAAAAGGTACCGGTGAACAAGAACTCATTAAACTAACAGGACATTCTAGTGCTCAGTCTTTGAAACCTTATTTACAACTAGATCCCGAACACCATTTAAAACTGGTTGAAAATTTAAGGCAAGGTATACCAACATCCACACATTCAACTCAAGTGGAAAAAATGGTTCAAATCAAAACAATTACTATAATTGTAATTTTACTTTACAAAATAGTCAATTCCATAACGTTAGTGAGTGTTTATGTTACATATTCTGTTCTTTGTTCAATAAAAGCTAAATATTAAAATATGTGTGTAATTTTAATTTGTCTCGTGAAATAGTCATGTGAATACACTCGAGAAAATTTATGTCTGCAAAATTTTCGATGGTGATAATATTCAAGTGTGTGCTTGAGGCAATTTCGCTCATGACATTTACAAAACTACTCGCCTGACGGCTCGTGGTTTTGTTACAAATGTCATTCGCGAAATTGCAGCAACACACTTTCATCATCGCAAATTTTGCCGACAAAATTTTTCTCTAGTGGTATATATATGATAAAACGATGAAGAATATGTTTTAAGTACAAAGGGGTGCGTGCGCGAACACACCCGGTGTGGTTATTAACAGGTTATATGTTGCATAAATAGATAAGTATAATCTCTAGAAAGCTCTTATATATTCCATAAATGTCAAATTGTCAAATGCTTCAATAATAATGCGGTCCAGTATATTTGGTTATCGATCACAAAACTGTGTGAACACACAGAATATTATTTTTTTGGGCAACTAATTACACAGACGAAAAAGTTGTAATATGTACCCCGGTAACATAAATCAATATCATTTATTGCAAATTTTCAGTGAAAAGTTGTTCTAGTTGTCAGACTGGAAATACAGACTCATAACTTAAGGTTGGTAGCCGTTGATTTATTATGTTAAACATCGTTTAGTGCAAGTTGTAGGTACCTTTATTGCACGATATGAGTTATAAGCTGCATGTTTGTTGTACAAAAATTATGGTTTGAAAATTATGGTATTAAAAAAAAGATTTTTCAAATTAAGAGTATTCTATCCATCTGGATTTAAAGTGAATAATACAGTACGTAGAGACTAAATATAGCTTTATTCAAAAAGAGATCAACGTTTATAACGTGCCTAGAAAAACTGAATAGATTGAATATGATATGTAAATAATAATAATTGAAATAAATATTTACTAAAAACGGTTAATTTTTCTAAATCTCGCATTTAAGTTTGAAAATTTAATATGGCATATCAAATATTAATTACTGACTTAACAAAAGCATATTAAATACCATGGGTTTGAATGGGTTTTTATTAATACACCCCTCGTATACATATGAGATACAATTAATAATTAATATATATATATATATATATATATATATATATATATATATATATATATATATATATATATATATACAGTATGTCCCCGGATCGACTTTAAAAGAGGGAAAATTCTCTTATTTTTGATTTCTCAGAAAATTTCATTCTTGATGATTTGCCCTGCTGGTTTTCAAACCCCGAAACACAATTACTTTCTATTTTACTCGTACGGTTCTCGAGATAACATCATTTTCCTTGAAAAATTGGACTTAGAATGTTTTTCTAATTTTTAGAAGTAAATTTAGTAGGCGGATTTCATTGAAAAACACCACTGACAGAAATTGTCAAATGTGATAATTCTGTTGAACTGCAAATTAATTCATGCTAATTTGAATTGTATGCTATAATGTTGACTTTACAACAAAGAATTTATCTAATTCAATGTTACGGAACTGGGGAAGAGTGCTACCGAGTTGTTATCAGAAAATTCAACCAAAAATACCCGGTGATTGCCATTTCGAATGCCTAAGCAAAAAACTTGGTAACTAAATTCCTTCAAACAGGCTCGGTTTTAAACCTAAAGAAGCCAAAGGAGTTGTTCGATGAAGAAGATGCTGCTACTGTTCTCGCCGTTCATTCCGCAACAGAAGTTCCAAGGTTGTCTTTAAGAAGGAGGGCACTACGAATTGGGATAGGTAAATCTCATTTACAAAGAATCTTCAAGGAGAACAAAATTTTACCATTTAAGCCG
>JARFJB010000311.1:57500-158221 GCA_036346205.1 Vesta saturnalis
GGTTTTCATGTAAGAAAAATGGTACAATAATGTGATGATCCAGCATTCCCGCGCAATCATTACGTTTTTGGGGATATTGTGTCCTGGTTTGTAAAATATTATGTGGATTCGCAGTAACCCATTCGATGCAATTTTGCACGTTTGATTCATTATGAAGTGTAAATGTGCATTCTTCAGTAAACAAAATATTCAAAAACTCCCTATCTTGGTTATATTTATCCATCATTTGCAAGCTAAATGCACGCAACTCTTGATGACATTGGTATTTATAGGAGCGAAACTTCGCAGCACCCGAGCGTGATGCAAGCCCCAGTTTCTTGTTGTGTCAAACTTATGTGCGGATTTTCCGCTGCTGCAGCCAAAACATTGAATGTATTGTCATTTTCCTGGCGCTGTCATTCATTTTGACTTGATTATTGCACTTGCAGTTATTTAATACGGTGCCTGTTCTCTGACATTTTCGTACGATTCTGTCGACCGTTGTACTATTTGGAATTAGCCAATATAAAACAATATTAGCATTTCTGTTTTCTATTCAGTGCAATACATTTTATACCGAACAGTTTTATGATAATCAATTTACAATAAGTATACATTTAATAAACGTCAAATAGGAATAATTTTTTACATAATTCAAGGCATACCGATTTATTTTAAATGAAGGTTTTATTTTATTTCATTCGCATCTAATCTTTCTACTTTACGTCCCAGTTTCCGTCCGGGAAAACGGATAAAACGGCCTTGTCCTGTAAAGTGTTACTACGGAAACACAAAATTAATCATCGCAATAACAGTTAAAGCAATATTTTATTGAAAAAAACATCTACAATAGAAATTAAGAATTAAACTTAAATATTAATGTTCAGATTAATAGTACAATTTGTATTGCCCTCAATAGTTACTGGACGATAATTGCTGTTAGAAGAAATGGTGTTACTATGACTAGTTTTATTAGTAACTCCTTTGTTTTGCTGCTGCAACACTTCAACAAAGGTTTCTCCGTTCAGAATCATCCTGGCAATTTTATTTTTGCTTTCTAAAGAGTGTTCTATGTATTTTTCAGCCACCGACGCACTCTTCCAACCTCCATGTCTTGTTAGTACTGCTAAATCAGCACCAGCATTGGCCAAAAGCGTTGCAGAACTTCGTCGAAATGAATAACCAGTGTATCTGTCAGCACCTTGATGACCCAAAAACAGTGCAATTTGTTTTGGAATTCCTCCAAATGGGTGTATTCCTACCCTTTGAACGGTACATTTTTAATTTCTGTAAAAACAAAATTATGTGGTTAACACTTTTTGGTCTCAGTGACACGTATTTTCTGAATAACTGCAAATAGTTAATCCCCTCTACTACGTTTATTACAGTGAAGGTTCTTCATTGATTTGTCTTAGTGTAGGGAATCGTAATAACTAACTGCGTTTCAGTTTCTTGAGTAAATATTATTTAATTCTTCTCGTCTTAAGCCGCCCGTTATTCCAATCATAGCTATAACCTGTAAATGAAAACAAAAACTCGTTAATTTTATTGTTTTGTTTGAAATTTGGCTTACATTTGCCAGGAGATATTTGTCATTACAAGCCTCTTTGATAAATCGATAGATTTCTTCTCGGGTCAATGTTTTAGATTGTTTGGGTTCATAACTAACTGAATGTTTTTTCAAGAATGCTACCAGTCTAGGAAAGTGATTTAATCATGGAGTATTTCGGTCACAAAGAGGATGCACTTATTTTCTTAGACTAAAAACATTAATTTACAATTAAAAGAATCAATATAACCATTCGCATTCTTACCAGACCTAAAAAATAACCCAACACAACTTCTTTCGTAATTTTCTCAACATTATTTTCAACTTTCCATTGACAAAAACGGCTGAATTGTGTTTGATACCGTTCCCCACTCTTTCTAGATATTAATTTAGCACACGCTCCTGTAGATTTCCTTAAAACTTGTGAAGAATTTCCACCAGAATTCATTTTGACGTACGAGGAGAAATCGTCAAAACAAATAATCAATGCGAATTAAAAGCCGTATGCTAATCATGTTTCGCAAATACAACTATTTACAGGGTCGATCAATATTTTGAACGTCTCATTCGTATATTTAAATATTCGATTTCGAACTAATCACGTTTCATTATATGTTGATTTCTAATTTAGGAAAACTGAAAATTAAGCGATTATCATTGAACACATGACAGATCATATTTTCGTTGCAATCAAAAACGTATTTAATTTGAATGATATATAAGTATATTATATATATATGATATATATATATAATATATAAATGGAATATATATATTCGTTTTCGTACCGTCACATTTCAAGCACATCCTTTCATCCGGAGAAAACTTGGAACTAAATTCCTTAAACAAGCTCGTTTTAACCTAAAGAACCAAAGGATTTTATAAGTCAAGTTTCGCTGTATTCATGCCTCATTCCGCAACATTTAAGTTGCTTTAAGAAAAGTTTCTTGAATTGGGATTTCAATATTTCATAGATTTATTTTGAAACAAAATTTCACTTTAGCCGCATTGGCAAACTTAAGAACGTGATAAGCAAACTTGGTAAAATAGTTTTGGAAATGGCAAGGTTGGTTCTTCATAAACGAATGAGTTCAGAAGCCTTTAACTACGATGTTGTCCTCCCATTCTTCTAGTTGACACAAATTCGATTCTATCGACAATTAAAAATTAATGCTGTAGGTGTTTTCGCGTACCATGGTAATATGCATTTTTTATCATTTTGTAAACGTTATTCAGTTTCTTGGAAATCTTGGTTTTAAAACTGGATAATTTCATTTTAAAACGCTGAAGATTGAAATGTTTTCCAGCACGATGGGCCCTGCTCATTATGCCGGTACTGTTCGCCAGTGGCTCAATACAGAGTTCCATGATAACTGGATAGGAAGAGATGGTCCCATTTTATGGCCACCGAGAAGTCCTGATCTCACAATAATGGACTTTTATCTGTGGGGTCGTTTAAAACAAATTGTGTACAGTAGCCATTAGACAATGATGAAGAGCAATTGAAAATAGGATATGGAATGCTGTCCAGTCCCTATCAATCGAAGAAATAAGGCGCAGTTTCAATGAATTCAGAGCTCGCATTGAAATCTGTGCGGAAAAAGGAGGAGCATTATTCGAATGGAAAATTTATAGTTCAGTTTATTGAGAATTTCATTTCATTTTACCATCAATTGTTAATTTTATTAATTAAAACTTGTGAGACCAATTTGATATTTCCTTTGAAATTACGAAAAGCTCGAATTTTTCAAGAAAAATGATATTATCTCGAGAACAGTTTAAGTTAAATAGCAAGTAATTTGTGTTTCGGGGGTTTGAAAACAAGCAGGGCAAATCAGTAAGAATGAAATTTTCTGAGAAATCAAAAATAAGAAAATTTTCCGTCTTTTAAAGTCGATCCGGGGACATACTGTACACACACACAGATATATATATATATATATATATATATATATATATATATATATATATATATATATATATTCAATTATTAGCTCCGACCCTAATTATTTTGGAGTAAAAGTGTAAATACGTTTTTGTAGAGAAAAAATACTACATCTGTACATACTATTAATTATAATTTGCCGTTTTCTAAACCGTAAAAACCGACGAAATAAAAATTACATTTTATTAAAATCGGTGATGCTTTGCAATCATATAAACAAACAACATACGCATCTGCATTATTTGTCATTGTTGTTTGACGTCGACTGATTTTTGCATGTAATCCACTTTCAGATAAAACACATCCGATGCAAGAAAAAGTAGAAATGGTAAGATGGTTAAAATAATAATGGGTTTTAAGAGAATAAAATGATGCGGTGGCAGATACTATCGTTATAATTTTCCGGAACCAGAATAATCAAAGAAATTGATTTACAGGAGTATTTAACATGTACAACACGATAACAAAACATAGATACAAACATAATGTAAATTCAGAAAAATTAACTAATTATAAAAAATGTTCAAAGCACCATTTACTGCTAAACAATAACCCAATCTGCCGTAAAGTTGCCGTCTAACGTTGGCTAACTGTAATTCCGATATTTTCTCACACTCTGCTCGACTGCAAGCTTTTAGATCTTCTATTTTTCAAGTCTTCTCCCCGACTAAATCACAGACTTTAAACGTCCCCAAAGAAAAAAATCATTTGGAGAAAGATCGGGGATCTTGCAGACCAGTCAATTGTATTACTGCTTAATCTACATTTACAAAAATAAAACAAATATAAAGATCATGACTAAATACATAATTATAACACCAGAAATAGAGCTATTGTGTAAAATTCTTTAATATACTACCATCGGACCCCAAATCACTCCCATTGAATATCTTTAAACACAAAATTAAGGGTCTCTTAGTTAATAATGCATTTTATTCAACAAATGCATCTTGTGATTTTAGTTTTAATTAAATTTTTACTGTATGTTACTGTGTTTGACGAGTAAACGTTTCGTAATCACACAATATATATATATATATATATATATATATATATATATATATATATGTATATAATATTATGTGCAGGCACCCATACATCTGGAACAAAATCTTTTTATGGTCTCTAGCAACGTGAGGCACAGTCGGACCTATGTCCTCTTCCAATAACTGCAAGTCAGGTTTTCATGTAAGAAAAATGATCCAGCATTCCCGCTCAATCATTAAGTTTTTGGGGATATTGTGTCCTGGTTTGTAAAATATTATGTGTAAACAAAATATTCAAAAACTCCCTATCTTGGTTATATTTAGCCATCATTTGCAAGCCAAATGCACGCAACTCCTGATGACATTGGTATTTATAGGAGCGAAACTTCGCAGCACCCGAGCGTGATGCAAGCCCCAGTTTCTTGTTGTGTCAAACTTATGTGCGGATTTTCCGCTGCTGCAGCCAAAACATTGAATGTATTGTCATTTTCCTGGCGCTGTAATTCATTTTGACTTGATTATTGCACATGCAGTTATTTAATACGGTGCCTGTTCTCTGAAATTTTCGTACGATTCTGTCGACCGTTGTACTATTTGGAATTAGCCGATTTTGATATTTTACGCTAAATAAAGTACTCACTTCCAGTATAAAACAATATTAGCATTTCTGTTTTCTATTCAGTGCAATACATTTTATACCGAACAGTTTTATGATAATCAATTTATCAAATAAGTATACATTTAATAAACGTCAAATAGGAATAATTTTTTTTTACATAATTGCAAGGCATACCGGATTTATTTTTAAATGAAGGTTTTTATTTTATTTCATTCGCATCTAATCTTTCTACTTTACGTCCCAGTTTCCGTCCGGGAAAACGGATAAAACGGTCTTGTCCTGTAAAGTGTTACTACGGAAACACAAAATTAATCATCGCAATAACAGTTAAAGCAATATTTTATTAAAAAAAACATCTACAATAGAAATTAAGAATTAAACTTAAATATTAATGTTCAGATTGATAGTACAATTTGTATTGCCCTCAATAGTTACTAGAGGATCATTGCTGTTAGAATAAATGGTGTTACAATGACTAGTTTTATTAGTAACTTCTTTGTTTTGCTGCTGCAACACTTCAACAAAGGTTTCTTCGTTCAGTATGATCCTGGCAATCTTATTTTTGCTTTCTAAAGAGTGTTTTATGTATTTTTCAGCCATCGACGCACTCTTCCAACCTCCATGTCTTTTTAGTACTGCTAAATCAGCACCAGCATTGGCCAAAAGCGTTGCAGAACTTCGTCGAAATGAATGACCAGTGTATCTGTCAGCATCTTGAAGACCCAAAAACAGTGCAATTTGTTTTGGAATTCCTCCAACTATGTGGATTCCTACCCTTTGAACGGTACATTTTGAATTTCTGTATCCCAAAAACAACATTCTGTGGTTAACACTTTTTGGTCTCAGTGACACGTATTTTCTGAATAACTGCAAATAGTTAATCCCCTCTACTTCGTTTATTACAGTGAAGGTTCTTCTTTGATTTGTCTTAGTGCAGGGAATCGTAATAACTAACTGCGTTTCAGTTTCTTGAGTAAATATTATTTAATTCTTCTCGTCTTAAGCCGCCCGTTATTCCAATCATAGCTATAACCTGTAAATGAAAACAAAAACTCGTTAATTTTATTGTTTTGTTTGAAATTTGGCTTACATTTGCCAGGAGATATTTGTCATTACAAGCCTCTTTAATAAATCGATAGATTTCTTCTCGGTCAATGTTTTAGATTGTTTGGGTTCATAACCAGCTGAATGTTTTTCAAGAATGCTACCAGTCTAGGAAAGTGATTTAATCATGGAGTATTTCGGTCACAAAGAGGATGCACTTATTTTCTTAGACTAAAACATTAACTTACAATTAAAAGAGCCAATATAACCATTCGCATTCTTACCAGACCTAAAAATAAGCCAACATAACTTCTTCCGTAATTTTCTTAACATTATTTCAACTTTCCATTTACAAAAACGGCTGAATTATTTTGATACCTTTCCCACTCTTTCTAGGTATTAATTTAGCACACGCTCCTGTAGATTTCCTTAAAATTTCTGAAGAATTTGCATCAGAATTCATTTTGACGTACTCACGGGAGAAATCGACAAAACAAATAATCAATGGAGAAACCGCCGTTGCTAATCATGTTTGGCAAATACAACTAGATTTAAAGGGTCGTTACAATATTTTGAAATTTTTCGATTCAATGTTTTAAATTTGGCAGAATTAAATAAAATACATAATAACATTCATCCGTGAACTCTTAACAGTACTCATTTCGAGTTTAAACGTCTCATTCGTACTGTTAAATACCTCCATTTAGTACGACGAAGAAGAATACCAGTTTAATGTATTTTGCGTAATTCACAATAAATAATTTTGGGATTTGATGACAATTTGAAGGCTTAAGGTTTTCTCGGTATTGTGCAGAATGTAGTGTCAGCTTTTATGCATAATATCTCTCACCTTATAATGGACAACAAGTAGTGGCGGAAATTAATAGTAATTTGTGAAGATAGATTGGTCGGCTCGTTTACCGGACTTTACACCGTTGGATTTTTTTATTTGGGGTTAGGTACATCAACAAAAGAATATTCGCTGATCTAATTATCACAAAAGAAAAAGTGATGAACAAAGTTCGAAAAGCGTTTAATTGTTTAAAGCCATTACATATTCGCAATGCAACATGTTCTGTCTGGAAACGTCTAAATAAATGTTTGCAGGTTAATAAATTTGAACATTAATCTAATTTACTTGTTCTTCATCTACTTTTACACATTTATCCGATTTAACATTAATTTTTTCCTAATTCTCACTATGTTACGTTTTGTATTATTTCGTATCATTCATGGTGTGTCATGGTGTAGACAATCAGAAATGATTCCATTTAAGTCGTAGTAATTTCATTTGGAATTACAGTATTGTTGCTTTCGTATCCACGGACAAGACCTGATGAGAAACCAAATATTAAATGTATGTTTACTAACATTTTGATGCCACGCAGTGGAGTGTTATTCCAGCTGCATTATATCACCAGAATAATCTGAATCCATATTACAATCTGAATCGGAATCGAATTCTCCCAGTGCTATAATAATAGGTGGGGGTTTCAATCGAAACATTTTCCATATGTTTCTCCCAATCATTTGTGCAAACAAAAATGTTGCCACCTAGTAGGAGAACATTTGGATAAAGTCTCAGGCCATACTTTCAGAACTTATTTGAGTATTGTAATAATTTTTACAAAAAGCACATGCCATTTTAATAGGGTTATATTGACAATGGTAAGGAGGCAATAGTAAAATTTCATACCCATGCTTAATCAAAAGATTATCTACTACATAATCTTTCCCTCTGGACCTAAAAGGTTAAATCAGCTGTGTAATTAGCGAACTCGGAAACCGGCCCCCCTGCATAGCGTTATGATAATCCCGATCCTCGTTCACTGAATCGAGAGCTTTTCAAAAACCTTAAATTGCACCCCGGGTGTAAAATGGTATCTTTTACGTTCACTTTTAATTTTGGATGGATTACTTACGATGAATATTAGAACCATTGTGATAAACCCACGTTTCGTCTAGATACACAAATCTGACATCTTGTCTTGAACTTTTCTGTCCATTTACACGTTTGTGTTTATAACCAATTGATATCAAAATTATAAATAATCTCGTTCGACCCCCATCAAAATCGAGATCATTTGTTTTAACGTGATGATACAATTTGTTCAAAGCAAAAATTTTCATTTTTCGAATTAAATTGTCAAATTAGTCGTTGTAGGTCTTTCCGAAAGGTGAAATCCAAAAAGTCAGTCTGGGTTTACCACAATATGTCGACTTTAAATTTTGAGGTCTTGCCGTTATGATGTTTTGCATAGTTCACAGTGAAACCTAAGACCAAATATATACTTCATGTGCGCACGCAAAAGTTCTTACGTACTTGAAACATATATGACCATTACGATAAATTCCCCATTATTTTTTTCCATTGCACTGTTTTTAAGGTGGTTATAGCACTTTTGGCAGAACGGCGTCAAATAGACTTGTCATTTTGACAACAAGGAATACCACCACAGAAAAAAATATCAGCACACAACCTTCCAACCTACAAAATGGAAATTTAAATACATGAAATAATTTTAATAATAATAATTTTTTAGGATAAATATAAAACGTCACGTGCATGACGAAAATAGGCTACATTATAAAAATAGATACAATAATATGTCAGGTGGACGTTTAATACTTCATGTCAGATAGAGGTTAATAGACATCTAGATGCTAACTTAACAACAAATTCCAAAGCTGCCAGCTTCTATAAAAATATCGACAATACAGTTTTTAAATCTTATTTAATTAATTTAATCCGCAAACGTCACATAAGTGACACTTTTATGACTAAATTTCTAGGTAAAAGTTTTACTTCTCAGACAGGGAGCCTAGGCATTTTAGTTTTACCAATTTGAAACTGATGAATTGTTTTGTAAAAACAACAATAACAAAATAAAATTACCACCAAAGATGAAGCAAGAAGTTTATTTCATAATGTCTTCTTCTTTAACATTATCTACAAATTAGTATTTACATTAATATTGAAAACACAGCCGGTTATTGTGGCATTTTGAAGAAGGCCATTAGAAGAAACACAAATTCCTATACTGACGCATGACGTTTGCTTATTTAATGAGCGTTGTTATGGGTTCATTACTTGCAAAACGTCCTAATTATTTTATTCTTTTGCCTGCTAATTAGTTTTGCTCTTTCCTTTCGATCTTTACCATTTATTTTTAATTTATCTGATTAGGTTTGCGGATAAAATAGTATATGTTATTCGGAATAAAAGCGAGTTAAACTATCACTTTTATTCATAATAACATAATATACTATTTAAGGCATTTTGATTTCGTATTAAAATACTTTATGAAGAAAAGTTATATGAAATTATATCTTTAAACAATACGTCTTACGATTTCTTATAAAATTAATCATTATTCAGATGAAAAAATTTGAACAAGCACTAACTTCAGAAATATTTGGTAAAAGCAAAAAATTGCTCCTAATAACCCCCCCCCCCACCCATTTCCCTCGCTGACTCTCTCCCAAACTGTAATCAGCTGCAGAAGAAATGATAACAAGCTTAAATACGAAATTTGAAATAAGTATCTGTTGTTGTTCTGGAGTTATCTTGGATATTACATCCACACACCATGGTGAAATTTCGTCAAACGTAAAATGAGCTAATAAGTCGATTTAGCGTTAGTGAAAAAATTTAGCATTAGTTGCATAACGTTCTACATATGTATACAAGGTGGTCCTAATCAAGTGCGCACCATTGGTAACTTCTTTGTTGTTAAAGCTACAATATCGGTTAAATTAGAAAACTTGTATAATTTTTTCCGCTGATTACAGTAGTGGAGTTAAAAAAACAATTGATCGCGTTTTTAAGTGTTTAGACACAATAACATTTTTTTAAATAGAATACCATGTATATTATTATTTTTTAAGAATCTGCATGAAATTTTGAATAAAAATGGTTGTAAACTTTTTGCTACGATTAAAAATAATGGAGTTATGAGAACCTAAACCTAAATTAACTCTAAACTAATTTAGGAGGCTATGCAAACACATCATGATATTTATAATGAAGTTATGAGGATATAAAAAAAATACTGAAAACGGTTAATTTAATTATCAAACAACATTTTGTTCTAGGTTCTATCTCTACAACTCTATTTAAGAAGATGTTCAAAAATTCCACCTCGTTCCTGAAGACATTTGTCAACTCGTTTATGAACATCTTTTACACGGTTCAAGTCGATCCTGCCATCTATTCGACAAAATTATTTTCGAACTGCATTTTTGAGAGCAACAACATTATTGTATCTTGAAGATCATGAAATCGGTCTATTAGTTCCAATCCACCTGTCATTAAAAAGATTATTCAGAAGATGATGACTAGTTTCCGATAGTTGTGCGAAGGTACACCATCCTGCTGAAAAATAAGATTTTGTCTGTTTACACATATCTTTTGCCGGTGAGCGAACCTTCATAAATAAATCGTCCAATAATTTTTGATCACATTATTCCACACCAAACGTTAAAACTAAAACGAATCTGAGGAGCTTTAGGATGAGCTTGCAAGGGTTTTTTTCTTGACCAGTAATAATGTTTTTTTGTTAAACATTCCACAATTAGAAAACTTTGACTCGGCACTCCATAGAATATTTCGATAATTATTGGCGTTTTGTTGACAATAGTTAATATACCAATATGCAACAAAACCATTCTTCTTTTAGGATCTCCCGGGTGTAATATTTGAATAGGTTTGTACTTATAGGGGGAGTATTTACGTTTCTTCAGTATTCTGTGAGGCGTACCATAAGTCAAATTGGATTCTCTAACAATGTCCCTTATTGAATTATTGAGATATTTCTTTTTCAATCCCTTTTTATTAAAAACTTTCTCATAGTTCTAAACTTCCGGTAGAGTTTTAGAAAACATGCACCATTCGGTTCATCATGAAATGAGTATAACTGCTCGTAATATTCTTTTTCTCTTAACGAACATTTGTTATTGATCATGTAAGCTTCCAACATGCCACATTTCTCACTATGCGAAAAAACCATTTTCAAAACACACGAAGGACACAATACTAGTTCTATTTTCAACAGATATTAAACGTTTGACATAAATTAACGTAATGTGTTTCCGTAGTCTCCTAAATTATTTTAGAATTAGTTTAGGTTCCTTATTTTTCATTCTAGCAAAAAGTTTATAATAACCATTTATGTTCCGAATTTCATGGAGATTCTTAAAAAATAATAATATTCATGGTGTTCTATTTAAAAAAAAATGTTATTTTGTCTAAAAACTCAAAAACGCAATGTTGAATTGTTTTTTTAATTCCACTATTGTAATCAGCGGAAAAAATTATACTAGCTTAACCGATGTTGTAGTTTTAACAGTAAAGAAGTTACAAATGGTACACACTGGATTTGGATCATTTTGTATGTAGGTTGGAAGGGAAAAACTACTAACGATATCAGCCTGTACGCTTGTATAAATGGTATTATCAGAAGCAATTGACTTTTTTTGATAAAATTTCGAGCACACTGTAATACCTAAGCAAAAACTTCAGTGCCCCTTCTGAAATTTAGAAAGCAGACATTGCCGGATATGTACATGGTCTACTACTTGACTGACAATTTCACCCCAAATTGCAAAAAATTAAGATTTAATTATTTACAAGTTATGAACTCACTTTTGACCTTTAAATGTCTTTGATACGACACAATGAACTGACAAATAACATTCAAATATTGCCCGAAATGGCATTACTTTCCGGTCCGTCTCAGTACTTCTAGGATGAAAGTTATTGAAAAATACAATGATTGAACAAACAAATATGAATATTTACAAAACTTTATTCTTTTCGTCTAATTCATTACCAAACTTGACCTTTAAACAGCACGTTTCCACAGCATTCTCTTAATTTTCAAATTGTTAAAACTACATTTATTTAAATACTATAAGTAAAAAGTGAGATATCGATATCTTTAGATGCTAGTCAACTGAGTTAACACTAAAGAATGCTAATATCATTATAAGAGCAGCGTGGATGTGTACAGAGCTTACTTCGATTTTTAGTATTAGGCGATAACAATAGGGAGTTATTGCAATTTCATTGTAGTGCGCACGGAAAACGTGTCCGCGTGACTCCAAACGAGCGGTACTGGTTAAAATACACGCACTTATTACTCGTTCACATTTCATAGTTGAAGACGCATAAATATATTATTTTCCATGTAAAATTTTCCGCTTCGATTGTCTTAGTTTTCAGGCAGGTACGTAATAGAAAACGTTGCACGCTAATTGCTTAATAAAAAATGTCTAGTATAGCCATTGAAATAAATTACGAATGTTTTCTGGTACGTTTTAGAACGTCTTCGTGAAAAAATGTTTGAGTTTACTCGAATTTTGATATAAAATCTTCGTGTACTGCATTATAATCGTAGGTTTAATTAAGCGAAAGAGAATGAATTGAAATATTAATAACGACGGGATCAGGTATGCCACTTACTTAACTACATTCATCCGGAAAGATTACCGATAACACAATCGATTGTTAGCAAAATTTAAAAAAAATTTCGAGAATTTGGTCATGTTAGAGATTTACCAAAACTGGGCGACCCGTAATAAATCAAGAAACGCAGCTTAATATGCTGCACGATTTGCACGAAAATCCACATAAACTCGTGCTGTTGCTGCGAATCATTAAATTAGTGAAAAATCGGTGGTAAATTACCTGAAGAAACAAAGGTGGCACCCGTATAAAACCATTTTACTGCAAGAATTGAATGAAGCCGATCCCGACCGTTGAATAGAGTTCTGTGAAACCATGAATATTTTATACGAGAATCCTGGAATGTTAGGAATATTATTTTCAGATGAGGCATCATTTTATTTGAACGGCACAGTCAACAGACAAAATTGTAGATATTGGGCACCCGCAAATACTCACTGGTATAGCGAGCAAAAAAGCACAATATCCCTAGAAATTAAACGTGTGGGCGGGAATCGTTGGTGACAGAATAATATGTTAGTCGTTATTTTTCCAAATCCGGAGGATCCTAACATTTCGAATAATACGTTGTGGTATCAAGTTGGAGCACCACCGCATTATGCAAGACCAGTTCAGCAATACTTGAATGATGTATTTCCCAATAAATGGATTGGACGAAGAAGTTCAGTGGAATGGCAAGGTCTCCTGATCTTACACCTATCGATTTTTTTTTGTATGGGTATGTGAAAAGTAAAGTTTATGGTGACAAGCCGGACAATTTGGAGTGGATAAGAACGATAATTAGAGGGATACAACCGAATACTCTTCGAAACGTGCTACAAGAGTTTCAACGCCGACTGGGATATTGTCAACAAGTTGGGGAGGGCATTTTGAACATTTGTTTTGAGACGGTGTTGTTTGTTTTCATTTTCACTTGTTTTCTTTATTTTTTAGTTAAATAATATTGATATTATTGTAGCAAACGTTAAAGTTAAAATTGCTTTTTTTTACTTTTAAATCTAATTATTTCAAAAATTTTCTTATGAAAGTGATTAAAATTTTTATACCATCATTTAGACTATCGCGCGGGCTATTAAAATAACAAACAAAAATTGGGAATTGTCATTTAAAAAGTTGACAGTGACATCATTATTCTTAGATGGATCACCCTGTATATTTCATAATAGCACCAGTAAATGTGCAATTAAAGATAAAAGTTGACCTATTTTTGGAATTTTCTCAAAAGTCAATAGTCTAAATTTTACAGGCATTATTGCAGACTTTTCACTCACACTGTATAGTGAAAAGCAGTGCAACGGTAGGGCCCCACTGGGCTGCTTCTGCACAGTGATGTGTACGTTGGTCCGTTACAGCTAACTATTTTTGAGATACTAGAATACCTAGAAGTTTTTATTAAATGGAGTTCAATATTCATTATATAAGTGAAATTCAAAGACTTACTAATCATGGTCTATATCACATACTATTTCCTCGCAAATAATTTGTTAAGACCAGGATTTTATTATTAACAAAAAAATTTCTTTTGGTTAAAATCATGTTAAATTGCCTGAAACTTGTAAATCTCAATTCGTACCAATTTTTATATAAATAATTGATGAATTTCAGTTCTTTAATGGCTTCAGCATAATGTCTACGAATATATTCGTAGTTTCTTTATAAGTGATTGTATAAAAGAAAACCTTCTTTCTCCACTTTTGTCCTGTGTAAGTCTTTATAAGTGCTTATGAATTTTTTAGTGTCCATAAAAAGAATGAGTAGAAAATGTGTTTATTTTGCGTAGCTTCTAATCGTTTTATTGAATATTAAATATTGTTGTCAACGCTAATCTATCCATTTTTCTGTGCAATACGGCGTTCCAGAAAACATTCTAGTAAATATTTGTGATCCGGCATTTTCAGTCTGATTGACTGCGGAATTGGCACTTTCCTTTCGCCAACATTTACGGATTCCCATTGGAACGCTAACGTACTTACATGTCACAATAGCACTTGATGCCTTGATCCGTGCAATTTTATTTATATTCTTTATTTAGATTGGTTACTGGTGTAGTAAGACATAAAAAAATCGAAACGTTTTGTTGGCATAAAACGAGAATAAACAATCTTAATTTACATCTTATTCATTTAATTTTTAACTAAGTTGCAGTCTTCAAAATTTTAATTTAAATTTTAATCTAAAAGAAACAATGCATATTTGAATTTTAATTAAAACTTTATTTAGAGCTTATGAGTTAAATATTTTCTACAGCTGCACCAGAATTTCTAATATCAAATGTTGAAAGTATATATCATATATGCCTTCAAAAATAAGGAATTTTCTTTAAACCTTAACCTGGATTATTTGTATCATCCCTATATGAATGAAAAGGAAATAAAATGTGCAATCGTAAAGAAAAACTTCATTTCCCCGTTAATACCAAACGAATAAATGTCGTGAAAGAATTTTTGAATTAGTTAAGATTAGTACATTAAATTCTTTTTGATCGAAATATTTTATTTCGTTTTCGTTAAATTTGTGTAAGAAAAATTTCAGTATATTTTTTCATGAATTGACGTAGAAAGAGGTATTTACTTATAAGTACATTTTCGGTTGATTGAGTTTTATTTTACATTTATCATCGTTGGTTATTTTTTGGTATGGATTGTTTGTTTATTCAGTACGTTGTGAATTATAGTTATTTACATTAATGTACAAGCGCATTATTTTGTTTATTTTATTTTGCCACCATAATGTTCTTTATAGGCCCCCAAATGCGGGCGTAATGTGGTCTTTATAGCACGGAAATGTCATTGTTGCTAAGCAGCATGATTGACAGCAAAGACATGACATGATATATAATAGCAATATCACAGTATCTTAGTAACAACAAATTAGCCTACTGTCGACTTTATTTCACTGCATTTGCATTTAAAAACTTGCCTAAAACACTGAATCTTTTTAAAATTTTGTTCCAGTTTCATGGCGCAAAATAAAATAAAACATTATATGTACCACGGCATAATTAGATTATGGCTCTCAGGAATATAAGCCCTCCGCTTCGCGTCGGGCTTTTAACATTCCCTCGAGCCATAATCTTCTGATTATGCTATATAAATATTATTATACGCCCCAAATGCGGGCGTAATGTGGTCTTTATAGCACGGAAATGTCATTGTTGCTAAGCAGCATGATTGACAGCAAACACATGACATGATATGTCACGTAAGTTGAAAGAATTATTGAAACGACAACCTTATTATACAACCTCTTTAATAAAAATAATAGTAATGAAACTTATTCTTTATAAAAATTTAAAATAAAGTTGGATGGATTTGAAATTGTAACTCCAGATGAGCCAACACCAAAGCTGACAGTTCCTTCGCCGTTTTGTGGTATACTTATAGCTGCTGTACCAGTAATGTTCTGAGCAATTTTAATTTTATTTTGCAGAGAATTCTCTACATATGATTCGGCTACTTTATCCGATCGCCATCCACCAAGCTGTTTCAGTGACCTTGTATCACCGCCGCTTTCTGCAAAGATCGTCGCCGCACTCCTGCGAAAGCAGTGCCCTATGTACTTATGGGCATCCGGTAGATTAAGGAACTCTGCTATTATCCTCGGCATTTTGCTTAAGGTGTTTTTCCCAACAGTCTGAGCACTACATTTGCCATTATGATACGACCAAACAAGCTGTCAATTTTAGTATGTTCCGGTCGTAATGCTGCATATTTTCGGTACAAAGAGACGTAATCAACCAATCCATCGCTTGGTAAATTGTAAATTGCCTCGAAGTATAAGTTTTGGTTTTTAGATCTTCACTAATAGCACTGATCCCTCAGTTGTTACGTCCTGTACAGCCAAATTGTGCAGTTCTTCGCGACGACATGCTCCAAAAATACCAAAGGCTGTGACAACCTATAAAACACAATAATTTTTATAATGAGAATTGGAAAAAAACTAAAATCGTTATACCTTAACTAACAAGTACGTATGATCAGGCGCCTTCATGCCGTTGCAATACATAGGACTTTTAGCTTGATCACCTACAGAATTATTCTTCATGAATTCTGTGAGCATGGAAAACGAGATATATCAACACCTTCCTTCAACTTGAACATCTTTTTCAATTTAGAATATAAACACCACAGTAACGATGGCTTATAGATCTTTGACTGCAAAAATAGAAATTTATTGAATAGAGATAATTGACTAATGTATATATACAATCCCTTACCATTTGAGACAAGTATGCCATCACAACTTTTTCATCACATTTTGTGGACATATTTTTTGTGCTCCGCCACGCGCAAAACTTTTCGTACTCTTTTATGTATAAATATTTCGATTTACTTGGAATTATTTTTGCCTGGGCGGCCTCAAATTCATCTAAAATTTCTTGTGAATAAGTTTTTCGTTTTCACCTTCCATTTTAGAATGCAAATTATTTACAAACAAACAGTACCTTAGCAACAATTTAGCAATATCACAGTATCTTAGTAACAACAAATTAGCCTACTGTCGACTTTATTTCACTGCATTTGCATTTAAAAACTTGCCGAAAATACTGAATCTTTTTAAAATTTTGTTCCAGTTTCATGGTGCAAAATAAAATAAAACATTGTATGTACCACGGGCATAATTGTAGATTATGGCTCTCAGGAATATAAAAGCCCTCCGCTTCGCGTCGGGCTTTTAACATTCCCTCGAGCCATAATCTTCTGATTATGCCCTTAATACATAAATATCTATTAAATTAGTCTAAAATATTTTTTACTTTTAAGTTTATTTCCTCGCGCTGGCGGATACTCAACTAGTTAAGTGCCAAACTATTAGGGTTTTAAACTAGATTAAAAATACAAAATAATGAACCTGTGGCAAATAAGGCCCCTTTAAGAAAATTATACTTTATTTACCAAAAAAAGTCAAACCAACAAAAACCAAGATTATCCTAATTCAAACTATCGTGAATTAAACTAAAAAAACATTTGCAGTCTAAAATGTATGGAAAACTTCCAAAAAAAGTTGCGAATGGGCCTTATTACCCGAACATTCGGTTAGTCCCCAAGAAAAATCTTAAATCAAATTCTTCGTAAAAAAAAATTAATCACAACGTACACAGATAAAGTCATCTTTATTGTCTTTCGAGAAACCAATACATATTTCGTGATTCCAAGTGCCACAAATAACACAGCTCCGCATAGCTAATTGTTCTGGTTTGTTACACACAAAGCAATACCGGGAGTCACTTTCTGGGAGGTTACCTTTTGGGCATCTTCTCACTAATACATTGGATGATGATGCTATTGGTTGTTTCTTTATTCGGATACTATAGCTTTGGATTTAGAACTTGTTGATGAGAACAGGTCTTTGGTTACCAACAGAGCCTTGTAATTGAGAGATTTGCTTGCTTCCTTTCAATTTAAACAGTTCAGGCGTAGGGAGCAATTCTTTAAAAGAGTTATGGAGACATTCAGTTTCTGCTTCTGTCTGTGTCGTACCATGAATCTTGACAGGTGTTTCAGAAGAGTTTTGGATCGTATCAGGAACTTCTTGCTGGATAATATTCTTTATCATGCTAAGGTGAATGTTATCTACCGAGTCGTCTGAATCAGGATCGTTGGATTGCACATCATTAACATTATTAGGCTGATTGTTACAGTTATTACGCTGAATATCGTTTTCATTATTATCATTATTATTATTATTATTGTTTTCCTTATTCTGATCAATTTGCGCAGCGTCAGTACGCTTAGTTGGCAATGAGGGGGCGGAAGCTGAACCAGGAATTACAGTAGGATCAAGTGAATATAAGCCTGCCGCTCGAATGCCGTTAATAATGTACGAGGATGTCATGAAATTGGGCCAAACTCTAGAAAGAATTTTGCCAAAGCGAGATCTGGTCAAGCGACGGTCTGGATTTGCTTCCCAAAACCTGAGGACTTCTTGGTCCCAATGATGTTTCAAAGGACCGATAAACTGCTTTATTTAACGGTCGGAGTTCGTGCGTGGTGTTAGAAGGCAAGCAAAACAGCTTTATATCCAACTCATCTGCAACCACGGTTATGGAGATATCCAAGTGACAAGCATCTCCATCGAAAACTAGCAAGATAGTGTCTGCACCCTTTTATCGGTGTAGGTGTCTAAGAAAAGCAATCAAAAGGTTACTGGTGATGCTATCTTTTTCGGCTATTTTAACCAGGGTACCTGGTGGTAAGTTTTCTTCCCATTCATGTTTTAATCTCTTTCCCTTCAATATGACCATAAGTGGGATACTATTTCCTGTTGCATTAGAGCACCCAGCATTGGTCAGGTTTTCTGCGTGCTCAGGAGCAACCAAGTGGACATTCTTGGTACCATTTTGGCTAATAACTTGCTGTTGATGATGAATAGTTATTCGGCATCCCTTTTCGTCCATATAGAAAGGTTCAGTGGATTTTAATGCAGATTCATTTCATAAAAAATGTATTTAATTTTTGGGCATGTGCTGGGCTCATCAGTTACGCCTTGCATCTTGACAAATTGGGACTGCGCTTGAAAAAACCATAGAGCCAGCCCTTACCAGCGACCCTTTTGGTAGCATCGAACCTGTGTGGAATGTTATTTTCAACGGAGAATTTGTATGCAGAGAGACGTACCAACAATGGTGTTAGGGGCATTCCGATTTCGCACAGACGAACTATTCTTTCAGAAAATTGTTTTTCTTAATCGGTTAATATGCTGGATCGTCCAATTTTTTTTATCTAGAACGCCAGATTTTAGGCGGTTTCTAATAGCTCTCCTAGTTATATTATAACGCTGAGGAGCTTCTCATTGCGACAATTCTCACTGCATTAATTGCAGCTCGAATTTGTTCTGCAGTCCAATTTGCTCGCTTCATCACTTTTGGTGGCATTTGTGGGAAACTAAAAAAAGAATAATTGTTTTACAACGTCGTTTAATAAGGCCCACCGTTTAATAGGACTTATTAGCCGAAAGTTTGTGGGCTTTATTTGCCGAAATGCTTCCTAGTTATAAAAAAATTAACAACTACGAGTGCCTCTTACCTGTTTGTTATTATTTTCACAGAAAAATACAGTCCATACAATGTAGTAAATTGTAAAGAAACGGTGGGTCTTGATAGCAAAATAAGAAATTACAAGGTGGAACAACTTTGACCAGTGGTTTTAAAGTTAATAGTAAAAAAACACACTTTGTGTCACCCTGTATAAAATGTCGTACACCCAATTTTCTTAAAATTCAAAACATGTGCTAGATTTCATATAAATTTACTTACAATATGAAAAAATAAATAATCAAATCGAATTTTAAATAACAAATGTATTAATGAGCAAACTTCATCAATTTTTTGAGTGGATCGATTATTTGCCGGCAAGTGTTGCTGTAAATATTCAGTTGGTGATTTATAAAAAAAATTGATAAATATAAGCACGGTTACAGTTCACTTTTATATGATGAAAATGAAATCGCATGTTGGGCATTGTTTATGGTATTGTACAATAACAGTAATTCAATAGTGGGCACAATTATTATGTGCTTTACAAAGATTTGCGAAATTTAGTAACAATTGTTTATTGTGCTATTGTGTTTTCTCTGTTTCGTTTGTTATATTTCAAATTAATTACTTATGCTTATTACAAAACTTTCAACAGGTTCTTTGTTCTCTCTGCAATGAAATTTCTTTGTGAACTTAATATTTTGTGTGACGAGTCGTAAGTAGGGTAAATACATTGAAAATAACTACGAACAGTATAAAAGTATTGATTTGGTAAAAGAAATAATACAATATAGATTAGTTCGCTTTTAAGTGATTGGTCATAATTTAGGTCATTTGCGTGTTTTATATCTATGAGAATTTTAACATTGGTCTGTATTTCTTCGAAATATCAATTATATAAAATTTTTTATTGTATATAATCCTATCTAGCAGTTGGTGTATTTCCCACATATCACTAGGTACACATTTTTTTTAAACCGACATTTACAAAGTGAACACGTAAGGATTAAAATTGTTTCTTTTATGTCAAACGTAAAAAAACATGTAATTTTACCAGAAATTAACATTACATACACCACGATTAGATGTCTAACAATGAACTAAGATTGTAGCTGATCTGCCGCCTTCATATATGTAAAAAGCACCCCTGCCTTTCAGACCTATTCGGGCTGTCGCTTCTATTGTCTTTATTATCTTTGAAGTAAAAACTTGAATATACCAAAATTCTTTTAAATCAAGTCGCTATGGTTATCTTTATGGCAATCTTTTAATTCTGTGCGCAACAGTTTAAAACAAGACGTATGTAACCACTTAAAATAATCTACTGTGGTTTAGTAAATTATTAATATTTTTATTGCGATAATTTATAATAATAATTTACTCGCTTAGGACCACAAACGTGTTATTTTAGAAATTACATATTTTTCCAAGTTTGAGTATGAAATAAGTCATTTAATATAAAGAACTTATAGTTAGTTACCTTATTATAACGCTATAGTCGTAATTGCGAGAGATTCATCACTGAGATACGTACGTTTTAAGATTTTTAAAACGTAGGTATAGCCTTGTTTGTTACGTGTGTGTGAAGCAGTTCGAACAGCTGATAATTTACGCAACTTCCAATACATAATATCCCATGTTATCTTTTGGAAATTAAACGATTCATTTTGAATAAAGAGGCAAATAAACATATTTTTAGTGTTCCTTAAACTATTTTTATAAATACTCAGTAATTGAAAATTACTTGTATTTTGTAGGTTATACAATGAATCACATTGGTCGATCAATAGATCCGATTTTGCTGCAAATTTGAAAGTAATTTACATCTGCATCTAGTGGGAAATATTATTCTAAGTAATTTTAGTACTCAAAAGCTACTTGTTGGTAATAATTATAGATCAAACGTTAGAATAACTATTTTTTCTCAATATAGATTCACATTAAATAATCATTCTTACATGTACAATAAATTAATAAATGTAATAAAATACTTATGTTTTTTGTGTTTTTGAATGGTGTATTTTAGATTATACAATCTAAACGTTTCGATAACACTTACAGTTATCTTTGTCAGTAGTAATATTTATTAAAATTGTTAAAGACGTTGTAAACAATTTTGTCAAAGTTGAAAAATTGAAACATAAACATCAGCCTGCTATTAATATTGCAGTTTGAGAAAGTATAAAGCCAACTATAGAATTAAATTTTATATTTGTGAATGCTTCTATCATTTTGAAATTGAAGTTTTTCATAACTTTACACTTATATCATAAATTTTGTTAAATGTGTTTTTTGACTGACATTTTTCATTGTTAGCTTTCGCTATTAGATAGTGTTCAGATTTGTCATCTTTAAGATAGTTTAGCAATATTTAATTTTTAATGACCTAGTTATTCTTTACTAAAATTTAATTCTATAGTTATACGTTTCGCAAACTGCAATATTAATAGCAGGCTGATGTTTATGTTTCAATTTTTCAGCTTTGACAAAATTGTTTACAACATCTTTAACAATTTTAATAAATATTACTACTGACGAAGATAACTATAAGTGTTATCGAAACGTTTAGATTGTATAATTTAAAATACACAATTAAAAACCCCAAAAAAGATAAATATTTTATTATGTGTGATAATGGTGAAAGTTTACATTTTCAAATTAATAAATATGTTTGATTTAATCTGTGTGAAACAAAGTTTAATAGAACAAGTCTATTATAAAGAAATGAAGTAGATAAATTTAATCTTGCAAAATATCTTTCTACGAAGTATCTTCGGAATCACTGTAGTCAGTTGAAGATTGGTTAATGGTAATAATGATCGGTTTTTGGACAACATCAAACTGCTTTTGGACATCCCACCATTCCTGAATTTGCTTTTCAGCACGTGCAATGCATTTTTGCCAATAGTTAGCATCGATTCTTATTCTTAAGGAGTTTTCCCACAGTGCTACTAGACTTTCGTTAGAAAAATCATTCTGGTCAATATTTTTATTATAGAATTCTTTCTTCTGCTAGTTGATCAATTAAATATTTTTTCTATATGTATATTTGTTTTGCTAGCTCTAATAACTCTACTTTTAGGAGAATAACTTAGTTGTGTTTGTTTAAAAATTCAATTAGTTTATCTTTCTTCCATCTATATGTTGGTATCTTTTCAATTAGTGTTGAATGACATGATGCGTTGTCTAATATTATAAGGCTAGGCTTCTCTAAGTTAGGTAGCAATTGTTCAAACCATTTCCTGAACATTTCAGTATTCATATTTTCATTCAATCATATATAAGAATTTCCAGCATTTAATACTGTAAAACTAAAATCATAAATAGTTCACATTTACCAATTATCATTATTTTAAACTTACCGTTTTCCTTCACCAAGTGATTTTATTCTCAAACTTCTAACATCCTTGTCATGCCATGTACTTTTTTAAGAGCCTCTACTAAATATCCACGTTTCATCCAGAAATACAAGATCGTACGTAGCCTCTTTTTTGTTTTTAAAATAATTTTTTAGACACGCTGTTCTGCTGGCAATTATATCTTCCTGTTCAAATAAACTTCTTCTTGGGTCATCCATTTTGAAATCACAACCAATTGAATGTAGAAATTTCGTCAAACCGGTTACGCTAAACGGGGAGATGTTGTCGTCTTTCAATTCCTTTACTAAGGACTTCACTGTGACAGATAATACTAAAAATCAGATTTCTTATAGAATTTATAAGTAATTGGTATTCCATTACTTAGATTTAGAGTGCATGTAATACACTTTCCGTTTAATTACATCTGTAATGTAATTATCGGATTTCTTTTTTGTCGTGTTTTCGCTTTTTGAGGAGAATCTGGTACAGATTTACCTGCTTCATGGCATTTAGCAAGTCGTGCTTTGGTACGGGTTACAGTTTTTCAGTAACTCCACATGCTTCTACTGTTCTCTAAAATATACATTATATTTTATATTGGAAAAGTACGGAAATAGGAACAAACCTGTATAATAGAAATCAATTTTACATTTGGCCCTTTACGATCATGTTCACCATCAAAATATCGTAATATGTTCAACATAAGTGGACTTTGACTTTTAAGAGATTTACCCTTTAAAGACATAACGAATTACAAATTATTTTCAAAGATTGGATTGGATTAAATTAGACAATCTTACAATGCAACAAAATTTTACGGATAGTTTTGAAAAAAAACTGTTGTAATATGAAAACACATAGGTATGAAAAATAAAGAACGATATATTCTGTTGAAGCGTCAGAAATTGCAGGTAAAATTTGTTAAGGTGAACAAACTGTTAAAATATGATTTAGCGTATTACAGACATACTGAAAGTCCTCCATCTTTCTTTAACACCAACCGATATCGGGCTGTCGCTTCTATTGTCTTTATTATCTTTGAAGTAAAAACTTGAATATACCAAAATTCTTTTAAATCAAGTCGCTATGGTTATCTTTATGGCAATCTTTTAATTCTGTGCGCAACAGTTTAAAACAAGACGTATGTAACCACTTAAAATAATCTACTGTGGTTTAGTAAATTATTAATATTTTTATTGCGATAATTTATAATAATAATTTACTCGCTTAGGACCCCAAACGTGTTATTTTAGATATTACATATTTTTCCAAGTTTGAGTATGAAATAAGTCATTTAATATAAAGAACTTATAGTTAGTTAGATACCTTATTATAACGCTATAGTCGTAATTGCGAGAGATTCATCACTGAGATACGTACGTTTTAAGATTTTTAAAACGTAGGTCTAGCCTTGTTTGTTACGTGTCTGTGAAGCAGTTCGAACAGCTGATAATTTACGCAACTTCTAATACTAATATCCATGTTATCTTTTGGAAATTAAACGATTCATTTTGAATAAAGAGGCAGATAAACATATTTTTAGTGTTCCTTAAACTATTTTTATAAATACTCAGCAATTGAAAATTACTTGTATTTTGTAGGTTATACAATGAATCACATTGGTCGATCAATAGATCCGATTTTCCTGCAAATTTGAAAGTAATTTACATCTGCATCTAGTGGGAAATATTATTCTACGTAATTTTAGTACTCAAAAGCTACTTGTTGGTAATAATTATAGATCAAACATTAGAATAACTATTTTTTCTCAATATAGATTCACATTAAATAATCATTCTTACATGTACAATAAATTAATAAATGTAATAAAATACTTATGTTTTTTGTGTTTTTGAATGGTGTATTTTAGATTAGACAATCTAAACGTTTCGATAACACTTACAGTTATCTTTGTCAGTAGTAATATTTATTAAAATTGTTAAAGACGTTGTAAACAATTTTGTCAAAGTTGAAAAATTGAAACATAAACATCAGCCTGCTATTAATATTGCAGTTTGAGAAAGTATAAAGCCAACTATAGAATTAAATTTTATATTTGTGAATGCTTCTATCATTTTGAAATTGAAGTTTTTCATAACTTTACACTTATATCATAAATTTTGTTAAATGTGTTTTTTGACTGACATTTTTCATTGTTAGCTTTCGCTATTAGAGAGTGTTCAGATTTGTCATCTTTAAGATAGTTTAGCAATATTTAATTTTTAATGACCTAGTTATTCTTTACTAAAATTTAATTCTATAGTTGTACGTTTCTCAAACTGCAATATTAATAGCAGGCTGATGTTTCTGTTTTAATTTTTCAACTTTGACAAAATTGTTTACAACATCTTTAACAATTTTAATAAATATTACTACTGACGAAGATAACTGTAAGTGTTATCGAAACGTTTAGATTGTATAATTTGAAATACACCATTTAAAAGCCCAAAAAAGATAAGTATTTTATTATGTGTGATAATGGCGAAAGTTTACATTTTCAAATTAATAAATGTGTTTGATTTAATCTGTGTGAAGCAAAGTTAAATAGAACAAGTCTATTACAAAGAAATTAAGTAGAGAAATTTAATCTTGCAAAGATATATTTCTACGAACTATCTTCGGAATCACTGTAGTCAGTTGCAGATTGGTTAATGGTAATAATGATCGGTTTTTGGACAACATCAAACTGCTTTTGGACATCCCACCATTCCTGAATTTGCTTTTCAGCACGTGCAATGCATTTTGCCAATAGTTAGCATCGATTCTTATTCTTAAGGAGTTTTCCACAGTGCTACTAGACTTTCGTTAGAAAAATCATTCTGGTCAATATTTTTATTATAGAATTCTTTCTTCTGCTAGTTGATCAATTAAATATTTTTCTATATGTATATTTGTTTTGCTAGCTCTAATAACTCTACTTTTAGGAGAATAACTTAGTTGTGTTTGTTTAAAAATTCAATTAGTTTATCTTTCTTCCATCTATATGTTGGTATCTTTTCAATTAGTGTTGAATGACATGATGCGTTGTCTAATATTATAAGGCTAGGCTTCTCTAAGTTAGGTAGCAATTGTTCAAACCATTTCCTGAACATTTCAGTATTCATATTTTCATTCAATCATATATAAGAATTTCCAGCATTTAATACTGTAAAACTAAAATCATAAATAGTTCATATTTATCAATTATCATTATTTTAAACTTACCATTTTGCTTCATCAAGTGATTTTATTATCAAACTGGTAACATCCTTGTCGTGCCATGTACTTTTTTAAAAGCCTCTACTAAATATCCACGTTTCATCCAAAAATACAGGATCGTACGTAGCCTCTTGTTTGTTTTTAAAATAGTTTCTTAGAAACGCTGTTCTGCTAGAAATTATATGTTCCTGTTCAAATAAACCTCTTCTTGGGTCATCCTTTTTGAAATCACAACCAATTGAATGTAGTAATTTCGTCAAACCTATTACGCTAAACGGGGAGATGTTGTCGTCTTTCAATTACTTTACTAAGGACTTCACTGTGACAGATAATACTAAAAATCAGATTTCTTATAGAATTTATAAGTAATTGATATTCCATTACTTACATTTAGAGTGCATGTAATACACTATTACATCTGTAATGTAATTATCGGATTTCTTTTTTGTCGTGTTCTCCTTTTTTGAGGAGAATCTGGTACAGATTTACCTGCTTCATGGCATTTAGCAAGTCGTGCTTTGGTACGGGTTACAGTTTTTCAGTAACTCCACATGCTTCTACTGTTCTCTAAAATATACATTATATTTTATATTGGAAAAGTACGGAAATAGGAACAAACCTGTATAATAGAAATCAATTTTACATTTGGCCCTTTACGATCATGTTCACCATCAAAATATCGTAATATGTTCAACATAAGTGGACTTTGACTTTTAAGAGATTTACCCTTTAAAGACATAACGAATTACAAATTATTTTCAAAGATTGGATTGGATTAAATTAGACAATCTTACAATGCAACAAAAATTTTACGGATAGTTTTGAAAAAAAAAAACTGTTGTAATATGAAAACACATAGGTATGAAAAATAAAGAACGACATATTCTGTTGAAGCGTCGGAAATTGTAGGTTAAATTTGATAAGGTGAACAAACTCTTAAAATATGATTTAGCGTATTACAGACATACTGAAAGTCCTCCATCTTTCTTTAACACCAACCGATAAGTGAAATAAGTATACGATAGTAATTTAATTTGCTATTCGGTAAGGTATGAATCATAAGACACCTCTCGCAATTACGACTATATCATTGATTGGTGTCTGTAGTTGATTACTTTTGAATTGACCCGTTTTTAGGTGTTTTTCACTTTTCATTAGGTATACAATTTATGCTTTTTTCTACTCTCATACTAGTAAACTGCATATTAGCTACTATTTCGTTGCTAAGTAAATAGATCATAGCAGATACTAACACGCAATGACTAGCACATAATAATAGTTATTTATATATCAATGGAGTTATGAGGTTATTAAAATACATAACTCACGTGATTAAACGAACGTTTAAATATTAAGTAGGCATTGTTACCCTGGATATATCAGCTGACAAGCTTTCAAATATTTGTCCAAATACATTAGAGTGAGTTATAGATCTATAATTCCCTACTATAACTCCCTAGGGAGTTATGAACATGTTTACAGTTACGGTAACTAAGGGTTTATTTGTAGATAATGTATTGGTATGAAATAAAAAAAAAAATTACGCTTCAGTTCTATAAAAAGATTAGCCTTGTTAGTCAATTGCGTCGTGTAACCATGAAAACGAATTAGAAGAGGTTATTTTGACAAATTAGAATTAATAAAACTCGCTGTCAGTGTAAATATATATTTTTTTTAAATACAAATAACTAAAATGAGTTCATCAGATATAGAACACGAATTAAGTAAAACACTAGCCAATATTATTCTGTTAGCTGCGGACACTACTGAGAATCTATTGCCAGAAAAATCATCAAGAGGAAGATATGAAAAGGTATAGCAGCAATTTATGGACTGGCGTACAACAAACAATGTAAATTCATTTTCTGAAAACGTACTCTTAGCTTATTTTTGGAGAAATCGTTAAGAAATTGAAACCATCCTCGTTATGGGTAATATATTCAATGTTAAGGAGTGTTATAACTTTGAATAATAATGTTAATATTGAAAATTACCCAAAATTGCGAACTTACTTAAAAAGGCAATCAGAGGCTTTTAACAATAAAAAATCGACAATTTTACATCCTGATCAGATAAAACATTTTTAAATGAAGCTTCTGATGCGCAGTACTTATTAGTCAAGGTATATTATTTAAAAAATTAAGAATTGTATAACATAAATTTACTTATCTTAAGGTTATTGCACATCTTAAAATTAGTGACATCCATGATTCAGGTACCATGTTGTTGGTTAGAATCCCTGATACGAAAACCAAAGTACGTAGATCTTTCGTAATTTCTATAAAATCTGCAAACAATATATAGAGATTCGCCAACAAATTAGCGATTCGCAAATAAATTAAGTTTTCCTTAACTATCAAAGAGGTAAATGTACGAAACAAGTGGTAGAATTGAACAAAATAGGCGGTGTACCTAAACAAATAGCCGAATATTTAAAGTTACCTGATCACAAAGCGTATACAGGTCACTGTTTAAGACGAATTTCTGCCACTCTTTTGGTTGATACCGGTGGTGATTTAACCCTTTCGTCCCGATCGGTACACATATGTACCACGTCGATTTAAAAAATCCTGAAAGTCAAACTAACCATTATACGGATATAGCAAGTATACCAGACCGGTGGCTTGAGTCTAGCATGTATACTGCAGCGTATATTCACAGGCAATTCTGATATTGAGGTTAGATTAATGCTGTACTTGAGCACGTGGCCGAAGGTATTAGTAAAAAAAGAATATTTTCCTGTTGAAATTAGTAGTCAGGAATACGTAATATCTCAATAGACAAAGATCATCTGTATGGTACATACATTTTGTTTTTATTATCAATTCAACTCGCGTTTTGCGGTGCGGTACTTATGTGTACCGTCGTGATATTTGGCGGTACGTATTTGTACCATCAGGTTCGTATTCAAGGAATTTTAGGATTATCATGGACCGAAAACGCTTACTAACACAAAAGGAACTGCAATATTCCGGTTTCAGTTAAAGAAACCGCAATTTTTAAATTTAATCGTTAAAAATCTTCACAAAAATTAATTATTAGGGAAAATAATATTGTGGGGGTAATTCTACGTCAATTATCTATAATTTAGGTGGCGTCATAACGGTGTAAAAAAACATTTAAAAAATAAAAATAAAATGGCGCCTGAGTTGACATTTGACAGATGAACTGTTTGTATTTGAAGCCGTAGAATCCAAACATGTAAAAATACACAGGGCGTTCTATTTAAATTTTAAGCTTTAGTAATTTCCGGTGAAACCGGAAGTCGGTGATATTGTTTTTTTATGGAAAAAAATACCAAACTGGCTCTAATATAACCCACCAAAATTTGAACAATATCTAACGACCCGTTCAAAAGTTACAAGGGTGGCCTCTATGTGATTTACACCCGGTATATATGATCTGAACGTATGTTGTGGCAAATAATCTTCTACACGAGAAAATGAACAGTCGCTTACCCTTGGAGAAAGAGTGGTAAAATCTCTTTCGTCTACTATCAAAGAGAAAGATGTTGTGTGCTCTGTTTTGACCGATTCTTCGCAGGAGTCAATTTCTTAGAAACATTGAACTTTGCTGCTTTGAGCACCTACATGTCTAACCGAAAAAATGTGCCAACGATGAAGGAAATACTGCAACGAGGACAGTCTACATTTCGATCTACTAACAGTGGATTATTATGCACGAAATGGCAAGACACAAAGGAAGTAATAGTTACGAGTAATTGCCACAAACCCGATTTGACTACTGTTTCTAAAATAAAAACAAAAACTGGAGAACGGCAACCTATTGAATGCCCAGAAGTTATCTCATTTTATCGTCAAAAAATTGGAGGAGTTGACAGGGCAGACCAACTTGTAAGATTGTATGATCATGACCAGAAAGTCAAATAAATGGTGGAGAAAAGTATTTTATACTTGCCTGAACATGTCTGCAGTGAATGGTTGGATACTTTGCAATGACTTGAGGTGCGAAAATAAAAAACCGCCATTCGTGTCAATTCTCGTAACACTTGCCGAAGAACTGATAGCTGAGGGCATACAAACTACTTTATTCCTTCTCCAAAAAGAGGATCTTCAAGGAAAAAGAGGAAAATTTACGCCGAAGTACCCTTGCGTCTTCCCGTGGAAGGACAGGAAGAAGATGTTCAAGGTGTAGCGAGGAAAAACGCCACAAGCGAACAAAACCATATGTCCGGAATCTAGTATTCCATTGTGCAAGGAATGTTTTATATTATACCACGTAAATTAGATAATTAGTTGGCTAAGAATACATTTTCAACATTTCGTACAGAGTTACTTTGCACCTGATGGTACACAATTGTACCACTTAAAAACCCTTCTGGTACATAGGTGTACCACTTGCATCCCCCTACCCCACTAATAAAAAATAAATTCTGAGGGTAGAAACCTATCATTTTTAAGTAAATTAACGAAATTCTCACAGTTTACTTATTCCTGGGTTAATATTTATATTCAGGGACTCTTAAACGACATGGGGGCTTGAAATCTTCGTCTACAGTTGAAGGATATGTCGATAATTCAATAAATAATAAGACGTCAACAACCAATAGAATTATAAATTCAATTGAAAATAATCTACAGACCCTTACGTACATTGTAAGTACTAGTATTCAAGAAGAATAGAACGTACAGCCTACGTCATCCTACCATTCACAGGATACTTCTGAAAAACCGCCAAATACGGATAAGGGTATATTAATAAATAATTGCCAAAATTTTACAATTAATTACTACAAATAAATGGTTACCATAGATTGTTTCCGAATATTGTTAAATTAATAAATGTTAAATTATTTATGGTTTTTATTTTTATGAATGAAAGTGTTTGTACGCGAGCGCGCAACTCTTCTACTCGCATGTAATAAGCTTACAACTCTCGTTGTGTAATATACTATTATTGAAATATTAAGATGTAATGGTGAGAATACACGTTTAGGAAGTATTATAGGAATAACCTAACCTCAATGATATATTACGATATAAGATCTGTTAGTACCCAATAACAGGTCCAGAACAGAAATTAGAAAAACGAGAGCCGAAGAGCTGAGTTTTTCTATTTCTCGAGACCTGCTATGAAAGCACCTAACGATTGCATATCACATATTTTTTGCGCTATCGAAATCATAAAAGATTGAAATTTTATATTTGTTCATTTATACTATTTCGTATCTACATAATAATAATTGCCATAATGAATGACAATTTTGTTGCATTGGTAACTATGTCTTTTTTCAGTCACGAGAGTTAATATCCGTTTCTATGATCACAAAACAGGGACTAAAATTACATTTTATTCCCCAGGGAAATAATGATAATAAAAACTCCGTCGCGTTTGTATTTGTTTATTATAAATCAAAAAGTCAAACTCGTTGCCATGATACATATTTTATTTATTATTTAAAGTTACTAATGAATACTTTTAAATCTGTTAAAAGCTAGGTAAACGTTTACGCGAGAGCAATAGTATAAATACCTCTGGAGCGAAATGCCAATTTTCCGTTGGTGCTTTGTGTCCCTTGGATTTTGCCCTCGAGGTACCAATTCCATCGCAGGAAAAATAATGCATTTATCTCCGTTGATGTACAATGTACTATTAATTCGAACGGATTTATAACAAAATAAAGCAAGCTTCCTATTAGTGAAATATGTTCCTATGCAATGCATTTGTTTAAAATGCCAAATAAAAATATTTCTTTATTGAATATTTATAAAAAATGATTGTATCAAAAGAAAATAATCTTTAAAATAAAAATTTGAGCAGACTCGAAAAAGGAGTTATTACAAATAAATTATAATGTACATGTAAATTATAATGTGGGCATCATCCAATTTTCTTAAATACAAACGGTTGGCAATAAAGTTTTCACAGATTTGAATCGGCGATCTAGTTTGTTCTTTATCTTCTTACCCTTTACGTACGAATATAAGTTTATATTCAAAGCCTTTTTAAGAAGAGGTTTATTACCCGAGTTAAAGCGCTCTTGTTAACGATTTCATTAATAGTTATTTATGTAATATGAGCGAAAAGTGATACATTATTAATACGTACAACTTTTTTTCTACATCCACTTAATAAAACGGAACTATTTTTAAATCATTAACTGTTTTATAACTATTGATAACAAATAGAACAGTAGACTATATATCAGTACTTGACTTATTAGTATTATTTGTAATTTGGAAACTGAACTGCATCGTTTTTTAACAATAATTCCTATTCTCGTAGGAATATTAGTGCTATACAGTGATTCGGCAAATTCTTGACTACTGTGGCTGGCATATTACCTATTTGTATATTCGATCGTGCTGGTAAAATGTTCTTTGCTGTTTCAATTTTTTCATTAATACTGTCATCTATATAACCTTCGGCAACTGTGGAACTCTCCCAACTTCATTAAAACATTTGCCTTTATTATGTTTTATGAATAAAGTTGCCGAATATTTTTACTTGTAATGCTTAAGCCAACGTATTTTCAATAAGACGATAATTAGTCAATAGAATTTTCTTGGGTATTGTTTGCGATAGCCAAAATTCGAGTCCTTGTGTTCGAATCAGAAATAGTACCTATAATATATAAATTTCAATTACAGTACAGAATGTATAATAATCAACATGTAAAATTTACCTTGTTTAAAAGTGTATTTCGTCAGGGGCTTTAAACAAAAATTGCTATATTTCGCTCTGCAATAAGGTGTTTGTCTTCTTGGGTTTGTATTCAATTCCTTATTTTTAAAAATGCAGTCAACTTTTTGAACTGACGTGAATATCTTTATTTTACCAACGTGCTTTTTAGCATCGAGTAAATCGACCAGAGTAATGACGATTGGTTTTCTCATAAAAATAGGTAACGAGTAAGTTTTCCGAATATTTGCACATTTCTTCGCATTAAACCCTCTTATGAGTAGGTTATATTGCTTCTCGTATAACGTCTTGGATTTTTCCGTCAACAAATGTAAAGTTCCAGCTTTTGCAGCACTTCTGATTTCAGAAAGTGTATTCCGAGTATTAAAGGTATTAAAAAGCGCATGCAGTTTTTGGCTATAGCTAAATTAAATTTCATTCTAATTAGAAATAAAGCGCATGCAAAATAAAATAAAAGCAGGGAAACCCAAGCGGCCATCGCGTTTATTTATTTGAGTAGCATTTATGTAGTGACGTTGCAGAAATTTTTAAGGGCGTTGTTGTCGCGTTTTAATTTTTGTTGGTAAATTCATTGAAGTCTCGCAGTGTTTGCAAATAAATTGTTGTAGATCTAAAGTAAATGTAAAGGCGAGAACTGCAGACCTCACAAAAGAAGACGATATTTGTATATACAAGAATCGAAATTAATGATGTATATTAAAGCATAAAATATATTTAAATCAGAGTAAGGTTTCATGTACATGAGTTAAATACAATCGTTATTAGTGTGCGTAAGAATCTAGATTAAGTACATTTCAACTAAAGTTGAGATACAATCCTTGGGTTTTTCTTAAAATTTTTGTTTTATTATGTATTGATGAATAAAATTTATTGTGTTGAGTACTTGTTTGATTATTTAGTAGACATTACAACGAGCGTGAAACGTTGTCAGTCGAACAAAGGTATGGTAAGACTTAGAGGGATTGAACTTTCATCTTTCTGACTCAAGTGTTGCGAATAGTTTCGAGTCAGTGGCGCCCAGAATTAGCAACATCCTTGTTTTATTCATAGTAAAGAACCGCACGGCCTCACCGGCTAAGACTACAGAGCGTAGCGGAAATTTCTTATCGCACCTCATAGGTCTGACTGAGCTTTGTGTTTTGTTGAGAAATCAGCCAGACAATTGATAATTGCCCCTAAGCATAGATAGGTGTAATACACTATCACTATTTTCCGTAATATATAATTGAGCTAACCTCGTAAATCGCAAGAGTATTTAATTTTGGTGCAAATTTTTGAATCTGATCATTTTAATATGTATTGGCTGGTTACTATTGACGGCGTTCTTTTTTTTAGATTTTATCGCGCTAGAGCGATGAAGTGACAATGTTCAGTAAATGTCAACTTTCAGTCTTCAATAACAAGTAAAAAAGCCTTCGTTATTAAGCGAATGTAGAAACAGTTATTTATGATCCTGGACAGAGAACTGGATCTTTTTAATTCTCACTCACACCCACTTCTACATACTCACACAACGCACGCGCTCACGCACACGCACGCACACCAACAGAATTGGAGTAACCCGGATTTTTATAGTAGACAAATAAAAATGAAACTCGGTATAGTCCAATTAAAAATTATTATTAACTTTATTAAATACATAAATAAAAAGTTTACCTCGAGTAGGATTCGAAGCTACGACCTGTACTTTGTATAGTCTAGTATATAAAATGCACAAATAATTTCTACCAAATAGTATATAACGTAATAAAGGAAAATGATGTACAAGTTTTCGTATAAGGTACGTTGGTTTTGTAATATAGTCCTGGTGGAGAGAGACTAAATATCTCTTATAACGTATGTGAATTTTTTTACGTAGGACCATTTTAAATTGTATGTTGGGTGATAAAAAATGTACTATGTACATTATGCAAGTTGTACAATGTAAGGGGACAACGCCTACGATACGAAATTACTCATTATAACAAACAATGAACATGAATATAAATTTAAAATCTGTGTTTTACAAGATACAGGCAGTGTCATTAGTTTCCTAAGACATTAGCTTGTACATAAAAATCTGTAAGCATGATTGCTAATATTGCCGATGCCAAAAGTTTCTCTTTGTTTTATTAACACAATGTATAAATAGTAATGTCTTAAGTTGAAACAATTTATCTGAATTTAATGTATTTACGTACAATTGTACGTTGTTGTTCTTGGCCAAATTAAAGTATATAAATGGGCGAAACTCTTTAACAAATTATCACAGACAGCAAGCAGAACCTCGCACGCAAGCATGCACTCTACTGGAAAATCCGAATCACAAAAGGACCAATTCTTAGTTAATTAATACTTTGTAGGGTCAGCTTTAATATGAAGATTAAGTTTAATGTTAAATGGTGATTCGGATGTAAAATCGTACATGTATCGTTTCTTAGAATGAGTGATAAAAAATTAGTTAGTAAATGTTAAAATATATTCTTAATGTAACTTTAAAAAAAGATTTTGTATTGTTTTCATTATTTCTAGCTTAAAATATTAGAGACAATTTAAACAACAAAATTTAAATTATCTTAGCAGTTGAAATGTAGAATATGGTGCTTATGAGAAGTGTACAGAAGCTGACTGTTGCATTTTCCAGGAATTATAATCCTTTTTTTATTTTTCTAGTTTTACTTACATCTTTTAATTTAATTAAGAAAAATCATAGATAGTAATTTACGCACCGTAAAGCTGTACAATAAGTCAACGAAACTTTATTAGGTACGTACGAAAAATTTTCCCAACTTGATAGACTCAAGACTTCATTTAGGATCAATGAGCTTTTTAGGTTAAATACAAGCGATTCTTTAGCAATTAGTTACGGATGTACAGGGTTCGGCATAGCAATGTTACCATTTTTAACACTAAATATTTATTGAACGAAACACAATACATTTTTTATTCTTATCATAAATTGATCTACATACCTTTGGATTTTATATGTCAGTAGTGCCAGTTAAAAAATGGATCACAGGACTTTGTCGAAAAATTTGCAAATTTGCATTCAATCACTGCAGTACATCTTGCGTTTCGTGCGGAATTTGAAGACAGAGGCAGAGGGGATACACCATCTCGGCTGACCATTCGCAGATGTATCAGGAAATGGAAAGATGAAGGGTCCGTTCGCAGCAAAAAAGGAATGGGTCGCAGAAGATCTGTCAGAAATGCAGAAAATATTGAACGGGTGAGAAATGCATTTGAACACAGTCCTAAACGTTCCGCAAAAAGGCATTCCTTAACTCCCAATATTTCTGAAAGAAGTCTTCGAAGAATTTTGCACTTGGATCTAAATTTCCATCCCTACACAATGCAAATTGTTCAAGAACGTCACAACGAAAATAGACTGCAATGTTGTCAGAATATTCTCAACGCCATTGAAATCAATCCTGATTTGCCAAATCAGCTTCTAATGTCTGAGAAAGCCCATTTTTATTTATTAGGATCTGTCAATAAACAGAATTATCGCTATTGGTTTGACACAAAACCTAGGGAAGTTCAAGAAAAACCACTGCACAGTCCAAAGGTAATTGTTTGGTGTGCTGTTGGATCAATGGGAATCATGGAACCTTACTTCTTTGAATATGGTAATGGTCGATCGGTAACGGTAAATTCAGAGCGTTATGTTGAGATGTTGATAAATTTTCTGTAACCAGAGCTACATCAGCGAGGAATCGTGAATGTTTTTTTCCAGCAAGACGGAGCCACCGCTCATACCGCCCGCCGTAACATGTTCCCTAGACGTTTGATTTCACCTTTCGGCGATATTCCCTGGCCAGCGTGCAGTCCAGACCTGACAGTTACAGATAATTTTCTCTGGAGGTACCTTAAAGAAAGAATGTTTTCCGTAAGAATTAATAGCTTAAACGAGTTAAAGAACCGCATTACTGCCGAAAGTTGAAGCTATCCCTGAGGAAACATTACAACGAGTTGTGGCAACTTTCCCGCAACGTCTTCAATCTTGCATAGTAGAAAATGGTGGTCATTTGAAAGATTGTATCTTTAAGTCATAAAATCCAAAGATATGTAGATTAATTTATGATAAGAATTAAAAATGTATTGTATTTCGTTCAATAAATATTTAGTGTTAAAATGGTAACAGTTCTATGCCGAACCCTGTATAAGAACACCGAGAAGGATGAATTTTTCGCAGGTGACCGTGTCTATCCTGTGGCTTTTGCATAGAATGGGAATAGTTATACCAACATGCCGGATTCAAGATGGTGGTCGCTGAAATGTATAAAAATATTTGGAAATATTAGAAATGCTTGGAAATCCTCGGAAATGTTCGAAAATGATTATAAATGTATGTAAATCTTTGTAAATGTTTGTAAATGTTTGTAAATGTTTGTAAATGTTTGTAAATGTTTGTAAATGTTTGTAAATGTTTGTAAATGTTTGTAACTGTTTGTAAATGTTTGTAAATGTTTGTAAATGTTTGTAAATGTTTGTAAATGTTTGTAAATGTTTGTAAATGTTTGTAAATGTTTGTAAATGTTTGTAAATGTTTGTGAATGTTTCTGAATGTTTGTGAATGTTTGTGAATGTTTGTGAATGTTTGTGAATGCTTGTGAATGTTTGTGAATGTTTGTGAATGTTTGTGAATGTTTGTGAATGTTTGTGAATGTTCGGGAATGTTCGTGAATGTTCGTGAATGTTCGTGAATGTTCGTGAATGTTCGTGAATGTTCGTGAATGTTCGTGAATGTTCGTGATTGTTCGTGAATGTTTGTGATTGTTCGCGAATGTTCGCGAATGTTCGCGAATGCTCGCGAATGCTCGCGAATGCTCGCGAATGTTTGCGAATGTTTGCGAATGTTTGCGAATGTTTGCGATGTTTGCGATGTTTGCGAATGTTTGCGAATGTTTGCAAATGTTTGTAAATGTTTGTTTGTAAATGTTTGGAAATGTTTCGACACGTTAGAAACGTTTACAAACATTCAGAATCGTTTAAGAACGTTTGAAATCGTTTACAAACGTTCATACGTTTAGAATCGTTTAGAGGCGTTTAGAAACGTTAATAAATCTTTATAAAAGGTTAGAAATATTTCTTATAAATTCATTGGGGGATAAATGTTTCAAAATTTAAACTACCTTACATGAAAATTGAATTAAGATTCGTAAGTGTATATTGATACTTACAATATTGATTTTGGAACAGGAAAGTTACTGTTACACTGTATAGGTTTCTCCATCAACTTAGTTGTCTTTTTTCAAGCTTTGGTTCTATTTCTCATATTTTTGAAATTTGTGAATCCACTTTGTGGCTTCTTCAATGCGCTCTTTTTATTAGTTTAATTTGTATGTCTTTATTATTCATGTGGTTTAATTGCTACGTTTAATAATGCTATACCCCTGTAGTTATTACACTAATTCTATTAGTGCTACCTGCCAATCCTTGGGAATTTGTTCTTCCTCTCACACTTACTCATTTTTTAATCAAGTTGTTGTCACTGTTTTGTCTGATTCTGGTACCTCTTTGTTTAAAAGCTTATATGATTTCATAGATTCATGTAGTATTTTTACAGATGTTGATCTTATTCTTTAATTTTCGGGAACGCCAAATAATTATCGCTGCCGATGTCTGATTCTTCCCGATTTTTTCCTTGTACCAGTACGTATAAATTTGTGACAAATAAATACGAGGGATCTTTGAAAGTTGAATTCACTTCATCCAACCATGTTTTCAAGCCATTATGTCATCAGAAAGTACGATTCTTCAAGTCCTCACCTATAGTGGCCGACGGCTGCTTTTACATGGGGCAAAATCTTTTTCTCCCAAGTAAATTATTTTGTTTTGAGACTTAGATGAAAGAAGCCGAATAAGGTGGATGTTGGAACAGATCGAACTTGAGTTCATTAAATTTTCCCATTGGTACAACACTTGTATGCAGACGCCTAATGAAAATGATTTTCTCTCTATTGTTTTGATTGGTGCTTCTTCTCAGGGGTATAATGGTGAACACAACTTTCATATGTTGCAACAAATCGTCGGACGAAACCGGTTTTATTTCAGCTAAAATGGTCTAGATTCTCTTGCCAAATTCTCATTCTCTGAAAGTTTGGATCCATTGCCAATAAGCGCGGCATCCATCTTGCCGAAAGCTATTTCATCGCTAATTCCATATTTAGGATATCTGAGCAGTTTCGGAGACCTTTTATTCGACGGTACTGCATAACCATATCGTGAACTTTTTCGACGATTGCAGGCTTCGTGACAGTTTTTGGTCGTCCACTTCGTGGGTTATCTTTTAGGATCTCATGACCATGTTTAAATTCGATCACTCATTTATGCACAGACGTATATGATGGAGCAGAGTCGCCTAAAGTATTCTGCATATGTTTATGAAGTTCTCTGGCGGCCCAACCTTTTTTCACAAATATTTAGCAACAGCGGGCGTTTCAGTTTTATCCATTTTTCAAAACTCACCAAACTAACTTTATTCAAAGCGATCAAATTGATACTACTGGACGGGATTGAACCTTCATTTTCTGAATGTCTGTATTATACTGTTAAAAGAGGATTTATAAACACATGTCTTGTCTAAAAGTTTCATGTATAGTACATGACAAATAAAAATCAAGAAAATCTAACCAGATTTTTAACATATCGATTAGAACCAGAACTAAGTACCCCTTCTATGGCAGTCCTACTTTCCCTTAATAGACGGCATGTTTATATACTAAAAGTTACCATCGCGTATATAAAATTGGAGCACTAAGTTAGGAATACCAACAATTGGGATCTGTGAAACAATCGATAATCGATACTCCCAAACGAAAAACTCTGACATGACACACATTAAATTTTTGATTTTGCTAAAACATTCATCAACTGTTTGAGTGTATCGATTATTTTGCCGGTGAGTGTAGTTAGTCTAAAAATGTGGTATAGCTTAAATTGTTAAAAGTTATCAATTTATGTCTTGAGCTGTAGCTTATTCTAGAGTTTTACAGGAGCGGGCCCAAAATTTTTTGTGTGGTCCATAACCGTCTAAAATTAGATAAGGTTATAAAGTGTGCACTTTATTGGCGTAATTTTTATGATGCCAATCAATGAAATTAAAATAGAAAAAATAGTCTAAAAACGCTTGTTACAACGTTCTATTGTAATATTCGCATTTTGTAGACATACGATACAATAACGTTCATTGTAACACTTGTATTGTAATATACTTATTGTTAAATTATTGTAAGAAATGGTAAATGTATGTTTGTGATAGCATATGGCCGCTTTTTTCTTATGTCACCGAAAATTAAATAAGGTATGACAATATTTTCACTCGATGGTAGATAAACCTATACATTTATCCATATAATTTTTTTATAATATTACAATAAAATTAGAAATATCATACAAAGTATTTTTATGCCCAAACAATAAAATCACCTTTTCTACTTGAAAAATGAAAGGGAGTACAAACATTTTCGTTATCGAAATAATATTGTGACATGAAATATTGGTGCTATTTTTAATTTCTTCCGTTTCTCAAGTAATAATTTTACATGACGAATGCATTGGGAGTTCGTACGATCAATATTTTAATATGAAATACAACGATTTATTACATTTCATGAGTTATACACAAAACAACGTTTGGAACTCAATCCAAAAATGCACTTTAATATGTTAAGAAATTATAATTACTAGTTTAGGTATATTTTTATTTATCGGAAAACTAATTATTCTATAATTTATTCTCTATGATTTATTGGTTGAACTTAAGTTTGCTGTAACGATTATTATACGGAGGGGAGGAAAGGTACTACGATAGATTACTGTTAGCTTATCTCGAGCTTGAAAAGGGTTAAGTTATTTATATAAATCTGTATTACACTATGCACCTGTTTGACTATAATTTCGCCAACATTTATATTTTGATATAATATATACAAAGTAGAAAAAATACCGAATATGGAATGCCAAGTAAGTTTAAAAATCTAGTTTGGGCAAACTAAAATCTGCATGTTATAAATTTAAATATCATTTGAATCTATTTCATATTTAGATTAAGTTTGTCTGTTTTTTATCTATTAACATTTGACTTTTCGAAACTATCGGTTATATTTTTCAAAACTAAGGTAATAATACAATATCACACAGCCGCTCTTATGAAACATGATTTTAGTCACCACTTGCCGGGAAAAACGTCATGAACAGATTTTAGCTTGGACTAACAGGAAACCAAAACGTTAACTCAAAAATAAACTACTCTAATACTAAAAATTCTATTCCAAAAAATCTTGACGTGAAGTCCACCTAAATTCCAATGAAATTCTAAGCTTTAAATACAAGATACACAATGCGACAATAAAACCCGAAACTCCCTAAAATCTAGACAAACCTCAACGCAAAAATTTTTATCTCATCTTAACAAAATTAAGCATGATAGAAAATTTATAAAGTCCTAAAATTTACGAAACGTCGATATCGGGATTGTAATACCTAATTCAAAAATTACTGCCACTCCATCACGGATAATCAAGATCGCTTACCTATTTGACAACATCAGGCAAATCAGTAATGTCTGCAATCGGTACGTGGATTCCTATAGAAATTACTTCAAAGAGAATTGCGATCACTCGCAAAACTATCATATGCTAATCAAACAGCTGACCGGTCATCGACCGATTTAATTGACATTTACGTTATGGTACTCTGCTTAATAAATCTAATTTTCAATAAACTTTCACTTCAATAAAAGAAATCACTTTAATTCTGTTACCAACCACTTGGAATTGGATGAATCAATTCGTTATCAAATATGCTCAAATTCATAAAAATATTGCATTAAACCTTTAAAAGCTACGTTAAAGTTCAATAATCAATGATCGAACGTAATTACTTTACTTCAATTAGGCATAAAAATATAAACGTTAATTCATGATCCAATTATCAAAAAAAAAACTTCCTATTCGTGTAAATATAACTGTGTCACCCGTACCTGGACTCTCGGTATACAACCGTGCAGTTCAACCTTCGCATCTAGGCGAAAGCCATAGACGCTGCTCCTTAGACCGTTCCATTCAACCTGACTATTACACTCGCTACACGTTTCAAACACAACACGATTCATCCCATATATACCAGAAGACCATTTTTATTTTGCTGTTATTTCATTGTGTTCTTTTTAATTTTCATTATTAAAATCAGCGTGAATATAATCGAAATTTATACACCTTAATAATAAATTCCGATTAGAGTAATAAAATTTCATATCATTAAAAAGAAATTGATAAGCACACTTCTATGCTTATATTTGTATAATTTTATTTAAGAAAAGTTAAAAATAAACAAAGGGACTTATACAACAAATGGGTTTACGCTTTAAAAGAAACACAATAAATACATTAACCTAAGGATAGATATATATTGAATAATAATGAAAACCACCATCATCGATATGTCAACACAATTGATACATAAATCAAAACTTTTCAAATAAAATCATCTAGTTTACCTGAAAGGCTGTGAAACTAGCTAGTATTGGCCTCCTTATTAAAATTACTATAAATTTGAATCATCAAAATAAAAAAAGATTATAAGACATAAGCTGCGTTCTCTTTGTAACACATGGCCGCATGTAATTTCGATATAAATTCATCAGTATAATAAATAAAAAACACTCAAATAAATTTTGAATCATAATACGAACGAATATGCTTGCATTAAAATTTAAACGATACAAAAATCAAACGTAAATTGTAAAATGCAGCGTATCCAAACGTTAGAATATACAAAAAAAATACAATATACAAGAATTTATTAAAATTTTGTCAACCACAGCAAAGCAAAATGCACAAAAAGTTTACCTTATGTTCGGAACGGACCCTTTGTTATACAGACATCTAGGAAATCTAGACGATGACCTCGGCGGTGGCGGCAATATGATCGAGGGTGAAATTGCACTAGATTCTTCCAATATGACTTAACTCGTGAATACTTCTCTTTCCAATCCGTTTTGATTGATCTTACTATTAGATGTACGTTACACTATTAATTAAACTTCCATAAAACTTGATTACTTTACTCTACTATATACAAGTTCTGAATAACACTTATTAATTTACAATTTCAAAAGAGCGAAAATATTTGTTATGTGGTCAGCTGCACACACGGAGTCGTCAACAAAACTAAAACCTGAACTATTTTACTATTGATCCGTTCACAAGAAGCGATAAAACTCCAAAGGAATCCACGACCGGCACCTATCCGACACCGAATCCAAAATTGCATGGACGAGAAACTGTCGATATACGACAACGATATTGTAAAATAATAACGGAGGCGAGGAGTCGTAAAATAATCCTCCAGTTAAGGTAACGAAAAAAAACTTCTACGGTAGCTTCACTTAACCTCCAGGTAACGGCGTAAAATAATTCACCACCTCCAATCTAATACATCTTCGTGAGTACGGCACCGAAAACTTTGGTGAGCCCTTAACTACATCGCTAGCAAGACTAAATTCAACCTTATTCAAAATATGCCACCTTCCGTAACATCCCCCTTCTAGGTTACTTAGTCAATTATAAAAGAATTACTTAAATCGCGCCAAGAACGAATTGAACTCGAAAGCCGTCGATAAAATTACGTCACCCAAAAATAATACTCAACGCGCGAATCTAATCAATGTAACCCAATATACGCGCCAAAGAAAATCTCGACGAAATTCAACCTTAAATTAACGTATATAAAATCCAAACTCTTTGTTTAAAACCAAAACCTTATTGAAAAGAAACGGCGACAGATTGATGGCTAAAATTAATTTTGCAAAAGATGTACCATACAATGTAATACATTTTATACTTAATATAATTTTCTATGATGCAATCTCAAATTCATTTAACAAAATTCACCAAATTTAAAATGATGAGAACATTTATTTACACAAAAACTAATTAACTCTCAAACAAATTAGTAAAAAGGGTTTCATTGACTATCGATACTAATCTGTAAATCACATTTTAATTCTTAAACTTTCATCTTAATTTGATAAACAAAAAGCTTAAATTTTGTTTTTGGAAAAGAACGATTGTAGTTGGGATTACTTATTTATAAATGGTTCCAATTCTTTTAAATACGTAAAAGAAGAGCTTTCCAAACATTTATGCGTCATTAAACTCAATTGCATGAACTTATACTACGTTTCAGATGTACGGTATTAACAAATAATTTATAATTTCGAAATTATCGGCAAATTTTGGCAAAATCACAGCCACGTGACAACGTATTACGACATGTTTCATAGGATCGGCACCATATTTTTTTCCACTCATAAGCATTAAACGTCAAATGGCAATTTTGAGGTTATAATTAGTATGGCCGCACTATCACATACGTTGCGGAAAATGGTTACTAACGTTTTGTTCATTTGAGCGGTTGTGTCGGGTATTTTTGATCGCGCCGTATTTATTTGAAAAATTTCTTGTTATTTACACACTTGGAGGTATATTATTTCCATTGTTAATAATTTTTTATTAATAACAAACTCCGTATTGTTCACCTTATTAGTCCTCGATCTTTATTCTAAGATATTTATGAAGTACTCTTGTTTGCTAAGCATAAACATAATTCTTGAAATAAAATCTTGTGTATAAGGTTCTTCACTTCTAGACACTGTAGCTAGTTTTCTGAAATTAGTATATTTTCATGTGTTTGTAACTTTCGGATCTTTCCGTATTGTAAATAGAATGCCCGAGTTTAATGGAATTTTTGCAATATAACGTTTATTTCAGTTTTTTCGAAATTTTTGAAAAGCAACGTCTCTATATCTAAGATGAACCATTTTATTGTAAATTTGTCAAAAACTGACATTTTCACGGTTACTAAACAATTCATCAGTTTGCTTTTTGTTTGAAGCAAAACAAAAGTGGAAATTGATACAGGTCAAGGCTAACTATGTTAGCTATTCTCGGAACCACAGACCATGAGTAGGGTGAGTATACAAAAATGTATTATTTATTTATTTAGTACTCCTATTTATTTATTTATTGGTATATTAGTAAAAGTATATTAGTATATTAGTAGCACGGAAGGGTTGGGCGGCCTTTAATTATCTCGTTGCATTACTATTACTGGCAAATCGAAGATATTTTCATTACTAAATTCTAAACGGGACAAGATTAATATGTTTACCTCGCTTAATGTCCAATTATTCGTATTTTTTGTGTGTTGCATTGGTTCTTGTTTCTTGTTGGTTTTTCGTGCCAAAACTAGCTAATAATAAAAAAAGTTTTAACTAGAAAAATTTCGTTTCTACAAAAACTGTTTTAGATACGGTAATTCCAAAGTAATTCTTCTTTCAGTATAGAATAAAATGAGAATGCCAAACACTCTGAAAATATTTGGCCTGGCTCGCTTGCATTCCGGAAAATAATATTTTTTGTGCAGGGCTGTATTTCGAAATAAGTTGTATTGAAATGTAGCGTGGGTTCCAAATATTAAATAAAAACTGAAACGTACCAAACTTGGGGTCAATTTTTGCTATAACAGTAAGTTGCAGAAAACTGAAATTACGATCCGATCCGATCCATTACACTTATCTACCAAATTGGAAATGGTACAAATTTACTGACACAGATGGCTAAAGCTACACCGATTTGATGATCATAAAAGCAACCTTAGGTAACGTGCTTTAACTAATGGCAGCGTTGTTTTACTATAATGTTAACAACAATAATTGTTAAATCTGTGCCTACTTCATTGTTGCTTATTTTTGAAGTACCACTTATACAATGTTACCAATACATCACGGAATATAAAAACTATTTAAATCTCATAGAAAATATTATTTTTGATTTTTGCACCGATCGTCCAACCTTGAGATACGTATTCAAAAGGTTTTTTCCTTTTCTTTAAAAATGTTAAAAATTTCTGCGTCTTCCGATCCATAAACATCTTTCTACGTATTGTGTTTCATCACCATTTTGCTGACAAATAACGTAACATTTCTTTTAACTTTGCAACGGTAGATAGGACACACGAAAGAATACCTACGGAGTGTAAGTGTTTTGTAACTGTGATCTCTTATTAGTTGAGTTGAACGGCCGTATTTCCACAGTTTTTGTATTTGTAGCCTGACGTTTCAGAAGCGGACTCTACTTATCGGATTATCACCTTGGCAGAAATTCCGATAAATCAAGCTAGTGTAGAAATCAGATCCATGTGGATTCCAATAAGAGCTTAGGCGCAGTAGGTTACTGCGCAACATAAGCAATACACTGCTGCGCTACCACGAAAAACTTATTTTATTTCTTTGACAGCTGACAATGATTTTCAACTCGCAACAATACAAATTTCGCATAACAGCATCGTTTTTAACAGTGTTGAACATGTCGAGTTTTGTGTTTATAAACTACGATTTTCGGACAAATTAAATTTCTGTTACCATTTAAGGAAAACTGCTATTGAATCGCACCGAGTGCTTGTCGAAACTTACTGTGAGCATGGTTTAAAAAATTAAAAAGTTGCGATTTTGACGTGAGAAATGAAGAACGTGGAACACAACCGAAAAAATTTGAAGACAGCCAATTGCAAACATTGTTGGATGAGGATGACACTCAAACCCAACAACAACTCGCGGATCAATTGAACGTAACACGAGGAGCTGTCTCTATACGTTTGAAAGCAGTGGAAAGATCCAGAAGGTAGGAAAATGGGTTTCACTTAAACTGAATGAAATATAGCAAGAAAACCGTAAACCACTTCCGAAACTGCTGCTCAACGGATACAAAAGAAAGTCATTTCTCCATCGAATTATGGTAGGTGATGAAAAGTGAATATATTTCGAGAATCCTAAGCGTAAAAAACCATGAGCTGTTAAAACCTTGTGAAACTGTTAATACTAATACTAATCGACAAAAATCATTGATTTGAATTGAGTATTACGCGAAAACCGACCAGAATATAAAAAAAGACAACACAAAGTGATTTTGCTTCATAATAATGCACCATCACATACAGCAAACGCATTGAAGGAAACAATTGAGGTGTTGAGCTGGGAAATATTAGCACATGCGGCTTACTCAGCAGATTTGGCTCTGCCCGACTATCATTTATTCGCATCGATGGGGCACGCATTTGTTCAGAGCGCTTCACTTCTTATGAAATGTACTAAAATGGGTATATGACTAGTTTGCTACTACAAAAGAGCAACAGTTTTTAGGCATGGCATTCATAAAGTTCCATAGAGAGGAGAAAAATGTATAGCTAGTGATGGACAATATTTCAAACAGAATATTTTGTATCATTTTTATACAATAAACGTGTATTTCCTATACAAAAATTCCGGTTTCGGTGCCTTACGGTTAAGGTGTCAGGCTAGTAAATGAAAGGTACCAAGTTCGAATTGCAGAGTATTGACCTACAGGAACAGTATAATTCTCATATGACAGTAGATATGAATTTCATGTAAATTAAAAGTGTACCCACTGGATTTACAAACACTCTTCGCTTACGTTATTGACCAGCATAGATTTATTTATCACGTTACATAGCCTAAATAGCCTTAAATAGGTATTCGAATTTGTTATAAAAAAGCTGTCTTGGTTAAGTTGAATAAACAACTATAACTATAATTATTCCATAAAATTAAATCTTATACTTAAGTTGCCTGAAAATTGTGATCGGTCTGGCAGAATATCTTCTTAATGTAAAAATGATAGAATTATACATATTATATTAGGCATTATTTTTGTATAAATAATTTACATTGCATGATTCGATCTAATCCAAATGTAATTAATTACCTATTATAACGCAGTTTGAAACTTACATTCATTTAATAATAAATGAGACTCTTATATTAGACTAAATAAATAGTGAAGCCGTTAATTTTTAATTAAAACTAACAAGTTAACTAGTTTTGGTAATGGAAACTAATTTGTGTGAACAAGAGTATGGAATAATTTTATTTCACATAAATGATGTATTGTGTTTATATGAAAAATGAAATGGAAGTGACACAAATTTAATTTTAGAACTGTACTGCCTGTGTCAGAAATTAATAGCCTTAGCAAATTTGTTTATACGGTTATTAATAACTAAAAAACGACAGATCATTTTTTTCTTTCAAGCGCTTTTAATTTCCATTTCGACTGTTTACAAAATATTAATTATGGAAGTACTTGTTTATGCTTGACCAATTCATATTTTCGTCATTCCTAAATATCGTTGGGATATGGTTAGAATGTATATACGTTAAAATTTATCTCATTCATTTAATATTATGTACGAGTACTAAACAAAGTATCTGTGTGAAACAACACACGACCTGCTCAACCGACCAAATGGAAATTAAAGGTAATAAAATAATATTAATAACAATTTTTATCTTCCAATCTACATATACATACAGGGTGCGGCATTACTGCGAGAAAATCCAATTACTGATATGTCGTAAGAGATACGACAAACATTTATTTAGATAAAAGTCGAAGCATGATAGGGCCATACTCAAATGTACAGGGCCACCCATATTGACAGGGTGAACTAAACTTACCTTTTTTTAATATAACACCCTGTATATTTTTACATTTTTTGATTCTTCTCGATTTACTCGTTTCTGCAATATAAGGTTTTGCAATGTTGTACGAGGTAGTTTAAAAGATATAAGCACTTTTTTACTAATTTCGTAGCAACATTCGCCCCCTGTAGTACAGATTTGGCATAATCTATTTACGTTCAAACGATTTTTAATATAGTCTACTATTGCCCAAAATTATTAACATAGCAGAATATTTCTTTTTTGTATATATGATTGGTCGAAAATTGAAATGATTATTTTTTTTTTTTTTTAAAATAAAACACCCTGTATTTTAGTATTGTAATTAAATATTTTCTTATGGTACTTTATTGTTTCTTAAGTATTTCCTATACCTAATTGACTTAATTTGTGAGTTATTCGTAATTCTTTCAGCCAAACATTAATTGATACAAGAATTAAGTGACATTTTATTAGGTTGGCTGTGGAAATATTGAACTAAAAATAATTTTTCGAAAAAAAATCGCATAATAATCTAGACTGATCCTTAATTGATTAATATTTGGTGAGATATCGAAATACCTAAGTAGTTAAAATTGTGTGTGTAAAACGTTAAAAAATCAAATCGTTGTCTAGAAAATGTAGATACGTTTCTTCGTTTAGGTTGATCGTCGAAAAAGTAGGGTCCGATGACATAGTTTCCGAGAATTCCAGCCCAAACATTCACCGACCGTCTTGTCTGACCGTGCGTGAGAATGTGATGCGGATTAGAAGTTGAGTAATAGTGGAAATTATGTCTGCTCACAGTACCATTCTTATGCAAAGTAGCTTCATCTCCAAATAAAACATTAAAAAAACAATGCAGCATTCGGAATTTGTTCCTTCGCCCACCGACAAAGTTCCACTCTTTTATTATAATCATCCTCATTAAGCTCTTAATACAATTGTGCATGATATGGATGCATCTTATTCTTTTTTAAAATTCTTCCTATACTACGATCGCTAATTTCAAAAGTATTTGCAATTTCCTTCGTAATATGCGGATTCTCACGAACACTAAGAATTACATTTAATTCATTTTCTTCATTTACTACTGTTTTTATTCGTTCAGATTTCTCGTAATCTACGGTTCCAGTCTGTTGAAATCGTTTTAAGAAACTTCAAAAAGCTTCTTGTTAGTTGTTTAATGTCAAAGTTTCGAAAAATTATTTTTGTTTCAATATTTCCACGGCCAGCCTAATAAAATTTCACCTAATTGCTGTTTCAATTGATGTTTGGCTGAAAGAATCACGAATAACTCACAAATTAAGGCAATTAGGTATAGTGAATACTTAGAAATAATAAAGTACCATAAAGAAACGTTTCATTACAATACTAAAATACAGGATTTTTCATTTAAAATCCCAGAAAATAACTATTTCAATTTTCGACCAAGCCTGTATACAAATAAGAAATATTCCGCTATGTTAAATAACTTTGGACAATAGTAGACTATAAAAATCGTTTGGACGTAAATATATTTTTTTATGTCCAATCTATACAATGCTACAGAGTGCTAATGTTGCTATGAAATTAATAAAAAGTGCTTATATCTTTTAAACTACCTCGTATAACGTTGTAAAACCTTATAGTCCAGAAACGAGTAAATAGAGAAGAATCCAAAAATGTAAAAATATGCAGGTTGTTATATTAAAAAAATAGTTAAGTTTGGTTTACCCTGTCAATATTGTTGACCCTGTACATTTGAACATATATTCAAAGTATGGTCCTATCTATCTAAATAAATTTTTTCGCATCTCACGACACATCAGTAATTGGACTTCCTTTCTAATGTAGGTATAGAAGATTATGCAATCGACTTTTTTTTCTCTATCCCTAAGTTAGCTTATTAGCTCATTTTACAACTTTTGGCCAAGTTTCGCCAAAATCGGCCATGATGTCTTGCTATGTATTTTTGTGGATGTATGTTAGTATCCACGATAACTCCAGAACGAAAAGACCTACTTACTTAAAATTTTGTATTTAACTTTGTTTTCATTTTGCTTGGAGCTGATTAGATTTTGGGAGAAATCCAGCGCCGGAGAGGGGGGTTTATTAGGGGCAGTTTTTTGTTTTTAGCAAATATTTCTAAAAGAGCTACATCTTTTAAAGATAGCTAGATATAGACCTTAAACATATCAATTAATTATGTTCTATGCAATTTTTTGATACGAGTAATTTAGCGGCAAAAAATTCCTAATGTAGAATTTAAGTGTTAGTTTAAGTTTGTCAATATCTTAATTATGATTAATTTTATAAGAAAAAGTGTAGGCATATCTTTTAAACAAAATTTCATTTTACATAACCTTTCTTTTACATAAGTTTCTTAATATAACGCAAGGTAAGCCTAAAAATTAACTAAATATGAATGAAAATGGTTAAACGGTATTATTGATATCTTATAGTAAGAATTCCAAAGCTGCCCGCTTTGGAATTTGTTCTAAGTTAACATGTATCTATGTCTATTAATCTCTATCTGACATGATGTTTTAAACGTCAATCTGAGATAGATTATTGTATTTCTTTCTACAATGTTGCCTGTTTTCGTTATAACCGTATAAAAAAGAAGTTGCATAATTATCCTAAAATATCTGGTATGGAACACCACACAACTTTCCAATCTACAAAATGGAATTATAAGAATGATATGAGTTTAATTACATTTTTTTAGGATTATTCAACACACACACGCACGCACGCACATGCACACGCACGCGCACACACGCGCACAAACGCGAATACACGCGCACACGCACGCACGAGCACATGCACCTACGCGGACGCCCACGCGGACGCACGCTCACTCGCACGCACGGACGCACACACACACACCCACACACGCACACCCACACCCACCCAGACATCATGGCTGATCTTGCCGAAACTTGGCCAAAAGTTGTAAAATGAGCTAATAAGTCGATTTAGCGATAGTGAAAAAAAGTCCATTCATAACCTTCTATACTTACATATGTATATGTAGGTTGGAAGTCAAATTTCAAATTGTGACTTGGGCCCAATACAAAACTATACATGTTAGACATAAACTACAACCTAAATAAGTGTCTACAGATGCAGTTAATAAATGTAATTTTATTTCACAAACTGATTTACATTTTAGCTTATGTATTAAATGAATGAATTTAAAGCAATACAATGTATAATAAGATAGATAATCGACTGCATCTGCATGTAACTCTTGCTCTTATATTTATACCAAAATGTTTGTTAATATTTAAACATATACATATACCAAATAATTGTGCGTATGGACACAAATGGTAGTGTTGTTCTTTACCAAGCATACATGATTTTATATAACGTGGGGCTAATTAAATTTAACATCAAAGCAGACCATTGCTTAGAAAACGTATGTATGTCATTTTAATTTCTTTTTTCAGAACTCCCAATTTTACGAAATCAAATCTTTAAAGTGTTTATATAATCTAACCTAACTTAATTAAATCACAGTTGTTTTATTACAATTATTTTTTTAAATTGAACGAATAGTGAGTATATTTAAAATACATTTAAAAAATAAATTGATTAAAATGGAATTAAATGACTCTGAAATAATTATTTTCAAAATTATGATGCATTTGTAATTATTTAACATATGGAGTTTTAATGACAGATTTATTTAACGGTAAAATATGTAAGCAAATACAGTTTCTTGATACAAATTTAAATTCCGTTACGATTTGTTTTATGGCTGTGCACTATTTTGCACACCTGCAAATTAAAGAAAAATGCTTTTCATAACATATCATCAAGAAAAGCGGAAACTGCTTTTTGATGTCGCGATAACGTTGACGCCCCATATATAATGAACGATTATTAATGTTAAACTAAAATGCACCACTCGGGATTGAGATTTGTGTATCATTTACATATTATGTGTTGCATGTTTAAATAAAATTATAAGATACGTCCCTTAAGCAATCAATACAGTTACTCTACCACAGAGATTCTATGAAAGCTTGTCTTATATAAGTGACTACTGTTTCATAAATTGCAGCAAAGTCCTTGCCTATTAGAAGATTGTTTACTGATTAATTCTATAGACCGTCCAAACCTCCAAGCTCACTATGCGATTGGTAGGAACACAGTGCACGCTTGCCAGATTTATTATGCCGATAACTTGCTGCACCGTTTTAATACCAGTTATAATACCTAGGGAAGGAACTTACTGAGAAACAAAACGTCAATTTTATTAGAATTTTCTTATACAGGGTGTTTTACAAGTAAAGGCGTAACATGGAACTTCATGTACAATCTTTGATTTTACATTGAATTTGAAAATGTCTTCCCTTTTCAGAGATATTTCAATTTATAATTTTGGCGAAGACAACATTTTAAATTTTACCTAGTGTTTTATTGCATTATAAATCAACTCTCCCAAACAAAATTATAAACAGAAAATCTCAGAAACGGAAGAGATTTTGAAAAAAAAAGGTATTCTTACTTTACGATTTACAATCAAAAATGGTATAAATGTGGTTTCATATTTCACTTTTTGAAACTCTTTGTAGGTACATCATTTATTTCAACCATAATCACAAAAGATGTGTTCCAGGCAGTTCGGTTGAATCTTTAGAGTCGATTTTCAACGTGAATATTTCGCCACGACATGGTTGAAATCCTCTTTAATGATAACTAATCTGGGTGGTACATATGAATAAGCTGATCGATCACTTCGTGTAAGTATCTGTATCCATTTCGTTATGCACATCAGCAGTGTTCTTTATACAGCGGAAAGTAAGTTCCGCGCTACCAGTATGAATTAAGGTAAATCGTGGTCCAAAACCATTTAGTAATTTTAAAACTGTACTGCGACCACTATCAATGTTGTTATCACCTTATACTTTACTCGATGCATGCCCCACGTTGACCCACAGTCCATTAGTGTATATAATATTTTTACCTAAAAAGCAAACATTCTAATTACTCGAAATACGACATTATTTAATAACTATAGAATTTGAAATCGAAGAAAAAGACTGCACCTTATTTTCTGAACTTTATAGTGCATCGTAAGTATTTATGTCACCATATTATAATATCATCGCGTTCAATAATAATACTTTTGTGAAGTTCAATTGTGAGCTACGTATAACATTTGGTAGATAATTCGTTGGTGAAGTGTTTGTAATGAAAAGATCGTGCACTTTACGTGGAATAACTGATTGTATACTCTGATCATATACATGAAGACCTCCTCTTTTCACGCGTTTTTTCACACTGGCTACTGCTTCGGTTTGGTCTTTCTTTTTGATATCATAAATACTACATTATTCTGTACGTTGCGTCGTTTGATATTTGCATTTTTACAAACTTAACTTCAATCATAGAATTATAGATCATCATTACGTTAGAAGGCGTTTGCATTATAATCAGGTGTTTTGAAAAGAACCGTTCTTAATAAATGGAGTTGGTTTAATTTGGGAAATATCATAGAAGAAATGAGCAATCGCTTGACAGTATAAGGAGATTACGTGTTATTAAAGTATATTTTATGTTGGACAACAAGACCATGAAATAGAGGATTGCATTATTTGTAGATGATTGAAAATAGTAAAATATGCCTTAGTCTAAAAGAGTTCATACTTCACTTGCAGGTTTGGACATAGTATAGTGTAAAAATTGTGAAACTTTTAACAATAAATTTAAAGTAATTATTTAAGCTTGAAGTGAAACCACATTTTTTCAAGGATGGACTGCTGGAAGATCAATTTTAACACATTCCTAAAAATATTTTTAACTCCATGCATTTAAAATTTAGTTTTAGAAATTGAAAAATTACGGTTAGCGGAAATGGAAAGGTACATGTGAATAAGCCTGTATATTTCAGAATATCATGTAAAACAAGAATTCCATTTGGGGATTGTTGGGATCACAAGATATAATTGAATTTTTGTACTAGTACACATTTGACATTGAACAATAGCGAAATCAGCTTTATGTGGTACCTATTATACTGTAACTATACTGTTAGTTATCATCTCGTTGAAATTAAGTAAAAAAGTTCGTTAGTCATGATGAACTTTAAACTCTTAAAATAGTTAAAAAAGTTGGGATTATTTAATTCTAATTTTTGCGAGTTATTTGTTTCATTAGTAAATAGCAATTTTAGAGATGAGGAAGAAAGTTGATGGATGACGCGAAGCGGAGAATGTCATTAATTGGTAACGGAAAAGTCATTGATGAAGGGGCCCCAGTTTGTTCGATTTCAAATTTTGTGTATCATTTGCGCACGACTAAATGCTAGTACTCCACAGGACAGTTAAGAAACAAATAAAATCTTGCCTACCTTTCGTAGCATTGAACCAGATTGATAAGGGAAAGTGCTCCTAGACTGGTGCTATATAAAAAAAGCTTTAAAATAATCTCACGCAATAATAAAACAACCCAAGACATATTTAATTTACGAAATATTACTTTTCTTGACGTAAAATCTTATCAAAAACAAACATCTGCATTCACAAATCTTAATTTTAACCATAGCTTTTAATATTTGCAATAAATGCACGATCTCAATAATATCCTAAAACATAAAACAAACGTCGTCACTCCAAAGGCTATGCAATCCCGAAATAACGAACAAAACAAAAAATATAAATAATTTTGGTTACTGAATTACCTAAATCGTTAAATAATTTTACCACTGTGACTTGAACGGAACATACATAAATTATAATCAGTTGCGAAATAATACACTTAAAAGTTCTATAGCACACCTGCAATTAAAATATCTTGAACAATTGGGATTAAATATGAAGTTTATACATGAATTTTGTACGTAACAAGATCCTTACTTAAAACTTATAATCTTAATTTTCATTGACTCTTGCAAGATCAAAATAGTAATTGGGCAAATTATGGCAACAGACACACATCAATCATATACCTTAAAAAATACAGAACAAATAATCATATACCTTAATTTTGATTATCACAAATCGTTCTAGCAATCTAAATTTTAAATCTAAATTCACCAAATATTTGGAGCATAAATACAAAATACAAAAGAACACAAAAGACCGGATGAAAAAACGCCTCTGTAACTAGAATCTTTCTTATCAATGAAAGTACATCAATGCGCCTAAAGGACGTTTACTCAAGTTAAAAAATACAAACACTGTTCACCTGTTACAAAATAAATATATACACATATGCAAAATAAAAAAATAAACATAGTTTATTAATTACCTCAAGTTTGCAGTTATAACAAATTTTCGAACGGTCTTTTCTCTCCAAATCATAGCTATAAAGTACAAGAATGAAATTACCCTCGTTTAAATGGTCTTTATCATTGATCCGAACAATAATAATCGTCAATTCTTTATTTATAAACGAACCTCGGCAGTGAACGTAAACTTTTGATCACGATAGGTAAAATAACGGAAGTTCTTTTAAATACTCTCGCAAACTTAACAGCGAACTTTTTAATTCTAGTCCAATGGCCTTGATTTACTGAGTCACCTGGTTTTATTAACACAAATTCGCGTTCTTAAATATACGGAAACCTTTATATACATAGTACTTTAATAAATTTTATACATAAGCAACTATTGTTTGTTCTTAAAAGACCGTGAGTATACTACAATGACTAACAAAAGTTCGGAGCGAGATTTTCCAGAAAGCAAACACCAAAATACAACGCATATCAATCCGCTGAAAGCCTAAAACTAATCCAAGAGAGGGAAGAACTAAAGACAAACACTTTCCCTAATCGATGGAAATGAGAATATTAATAACAATTGGCGAAACACCAACACAACATTTTCCCCGCAATTATTGAACTATAAATCCATAAACAGTGAAGAGTTAACTTCCTTAACGATATCTTCATTCAACCACCAGGTATCTAGTAGGTATTCTTGTGCGAACTACGTTGTTCCATCACAACCCAAGCCCTCACAGGCAACTCCGTAGACTAACAGAAAAAATCAAACAAAACTCTTTACCCTACTTCATCACGTTATCTCTAATCATCACCATAAAAATTTTCCATCCTAAAATGCACTCAACACATTCCACGAAAATTTACTTCAAAGAGCTACACGTGTGCTATCTAAAACCACATCCTCTTCTGTATAATATAACCCAAACAATTCTCGGTAGGCTCTGACAGCTCAACTAAATCTTTAATAACTTTACATAAATAATTTTACTTATAAACAAATTGGTGGACTACCAAATACGTAGAATCAACTTAACCGTGCTACAAAATCCACACTATCTAGCACGTTAAGCTTGTATGACGAGAGTTCTTACAATATAATCCCACGATGACAACACGTAGTATAATTACGTTTCTCAAAATCCTTTACAGCAACGATAACAAATTTAATTCTAATGAAAGAATTCAACTACTTTTAACGAAACCCAAAATAACAAAACAATATTCGCGAAAAGATGTTTTCTAAGCCCTAATTACAAATATTAATATTAATATTCGAGAAAAAAGTTCTAAGCCAAATTTAACCACATTTGATAAGATCACTCAAAACATTTAGATAACCTTACATTTTCTTAAAACGAAAAAAAAACGAAATTATGACTGAAATCGTAATTTATGACAAACATGCGAAAATGTTTAAATTGTATTTAAGTAGTCACATCCGATGCTTGGTCAAGGTCAAATTACTTTTTGTACAGTTACCGTGAAGACACCGAAGAATTCCGAAATCAGCCACTTTTTGTAGGAAATACTGTAACAATATGACGCCTTATTTAAGCGGTTCAAGAAAAAAAGAATTTGTTTTATTTGTACAAAAATGTGATCTCATTCGTGTCATACAGCAACCTTTTTTTCTTATCGGACATTCTTTGTACTAATGCATTGAATAACTATTTTAAAAATTAGTGCATTACACATAAAAATTAACATAAATTAGGTATTTACGCCATATGCTAAAAATGTATACCAACCACTACACAGTTTAGCTTGGTGCAACATTCATATTTATTGCAACAATTGTTCCTCGATTTTTGGTGTTACTCACCAGGAGTCCTTTAATGCACTTGGCAAATCCACTTTTTGAGTGAGGCTACAAAAAAGCTGTTATATTCTCACGTGTGTTCAAAATCTACCGGAGATTCGTTGCTTTTTTTCAAACTTCACTAGCATCCAGCGCCGTGAACGGAGTATAGATCGTTAAAATTGGACATTTACAGTATACATTTTAGAAGGATAAATTTAATTACAACTTTTCATTGACAATATCTTTTTTTTTTACAAATTGAAATCGTAGTAAAAATTGTCCAATGGTTAAGATACTTAGAACCGGATATAGTATTTGGGTTTGTTTGTCGTTTAAAAATGGAAGTTTTGTTAAAATTACGTTTCTTTGCCAGATATTGATATTCCGCTTTTAGCAACAGATATTTTAGATTAGTTTTTTTTTGTAACTAATGGTTTTTCCTAGTTATTATAAGTTTTTTTCTTTTTTTTCTTTCTTTGTTTTTTTTAATAATTGCGCGAAAACGGTGCCTTTAAATTAATGCTTCCTTCGATAGTTAAGGCTCCCCGTTTGCGTCAACTACTTCTTCGAACTTTCAATATGATAAATACGAAGGACCAGTTGTAATTAAAAATAATTTATTACAACAAATTATATTAAAAAACTTTGTTACATTCTTTTTTCTTTTTTTTTTTTTTCAGTAACTTTGAGAGAGTTGATCTATTACAAACAAAATATATAATTGCGTTGTTGCGATGTTTCGCAAATATATATAAAGGAATATTTTTACATTTTCTTTCGCAAGAGAAATTAACAATCTGCCTGTGGAAGACGGCACACTTTTGTTATGGTAAATTCACCCTCTTGTGTTTTTAGGCGGACAACTCTGACTTTTCCATCGGCGCCTTCAAATGTTTCCAAGACCCTGGCCATTGGCCAATGCAGAGGGGGAGAGTTTTCTTCCTTCAGCAAGACTAAATCGTTTTGCTGCAAATTTCGGGTCTCAGTCATCCATTTTGGTCGATTTTGTAACCGGTTTAGATAATCAGCTGACCACTTTTTCCAAAAATTTTGCTGAAGTTTTGAACATCGTTGCCAAAAGGACAACTTGGCTTCTGCTGAGTTGGAAATGTCTTTTTCAGGGTTTGATGAGAGGCTAGTTCCTATTAGAAAATGCCCAGGAGTGAGCGTTTGAAAATCTGAAGGGTCGTTTGAGAGAGCAATGAGGGGTCTAGAATTGAGAATAGCTTCAATTTGAGCTAATATGGTGGCAAATTCTTCAAAAGTGAGTGGAGTAGTGCCCACAACACGCGAGATGTGGTATTTGGCACTTTTTATTGCGGCTTCCCAGAGTCCTCCCCAATGAGGGGATCTGGGGGGGATGAACGTCCATTTGGTTTCATTTTGAGAAAGGTAAATTTGAATTGAAGTGTTCACATCCGTATTTCGGAAATAATCGTATAGTTCCTTTAACTGATTTTTCGAACCCAGAAAATTAGTGGTATTATCACTATAAATGACAGACGGATTTCCTCTTCGAGATATAAATCTTTTAAGAGTGGCTAGAAAAGCCTCAGTTGACAGATTTGAGACTAGCTCGATGTGAACTGCTTTAATCGCCATGCATACGAATATAGCTATGTAGCATTTCATTACCGGTGCCTTGCGTAGATGGGAGGACTTTATGAAGAACGGTCCACCAAAATCGACTCCGACTTTTGGAATGGTCGTGGCAGTCACTCTGTCTTTTGGCAAATTAGCCATGATCTGTTGCACTGATTGTGCATTAAATCGAAAACAAATAGTGCAATTCCGAATAATTCGTTTTATGTGACGCAGTCCGTCTAGTGGCCAATACCGTAATCGAACATTGGAAAGTACATTCTGAGGACCAGCGTGGCATAATCGAAGATGTTCAAACTTCAATAAGAGAGAAACAACGTGATCCTTAGAGGGCAGGAGAAGAGGATGTTTTTGTTCAAACAAAATTTCTGCATTTTCCAACCTACCACCCACACGCAGCAGTCCAAGATTGTCCAAAAAGGGTTTTAATGAGCGAAGTTGCTTGTGAGATAGAACTTTGTTTGAGTCAAGTTCCAAGATTTGTTGAGAAAAATGTTCTTGTTGAACCTTTTTTATAATTACAGTGAGCGCGGAATCCAACTCCGAAATAGTCAAAGGGCCTGTTGTTTTTGCTTGAGAATTAGTGACGTTGTGAACAAAGCGTAGCACATATGCAATTGTTCTATGCAATCGAGAAAATGACGAGAAACGTGTAAATATTGAATTCCAAAAGTGTTCTAAAAATTGATTGACGATTAAAGATATTTTTCTTTCCTCAGGAGGATTGTCAACCGAGAAAGGAAAATTCTCTACATTTCGCACTTCAAATTTAGGATTGAGCAAATATTTGGGCCCGTGAAACCAAAAAGTTAAATTATCAGAGTTCAAATGACCACGGGACAGCATGTCTGCGGGATTATCCGCTGATTTTACATAATTCCACTTATGAGCAAGTTCTTGAATTTCAGACACTCGATGCGACACAAATGCTGCCCATCGACTTGAGTGGCTTTTACACCAGTATAATGCAATTTGCGAGTCTGTCCAAAGTGTGACAGAGGTAGGAATTAGTTTATTTTTATAAATCGACACTATTTTATTAATCAATTTTGATAATAACAACATGGCACAAAGTTCGAGTTTGGGGATTGTAATTGTCTTGATTGGAGCTACGCGCGATTTAGATGACAATAAATTACAAGACACCGAGTTGTCTGAGTAAATGGTTCTAATATACACACAAGCTCCATAAGCAAGATTACTTGCATCAGAAAACCCATGAAATTCTACATATTCAATATTTTTACTAGAAAATAAACACCGAGAGATTGTGAGATTTTTTAACCGAGAAAAGAGTTCGCAGAGAGCTTTCCATTCTGTTAAAATCGAAATGTCACGTATTTCTTCATCCCATTGTACCTTATGTAACCACAATTTTTGCATAAGAATTTTTCCTTTAACTATAAGAGGATTCACCAATCCAATAGGGTCAAAGCATTGAGCGAGATAAGATAAAATTTTTCTTTTCGAAATGGGGCAATCTTGTAGAGATTGTGAAGGAATAAAGATTTGAAAATTGTATGATGAGGGATTCCACTTCAAGCCGAGAATTTTACATAGGGATTTTTCCAGATTGAAGTCCACTACTGTGGTTTGAGGGTGAGATATATTTTTTAAGAAATCATTTGAGTTTGAACACCATTTGTGCAAGTGAAACCCGTGCTTAGAGAGAAGAGAGTTAATTGAGAATAAAGTTTAGGTAAATCTTTTCCGTTTCACATCCCGACAGAATGTCGTCCACATAAGTTTGAGTAAGCAGAGCATCTGATGCTAAGGGATAATCGGAATTATTGAGAGCGATATCATTTAAAACCCGAGTGGCAGCATAGGGAGCAAAGTTTGTTCCGTATGTGATGGTTTGAAGTTCCAAACATTTTAAAGATTGACGAGGTGAGTCACGCCAAATAATGTTTTGCAGAAAATTTAGGCGAGGATTCGTGAAAATCTGCCGATACATTTTCTCAATGTCAGCGGTGAGTACAAACCTAAACGAGCGAAACCTACACAAAATGTCATATAGATCTGGTTGAACTTGAAATCCTTTTAAGGTAACATCGTTTAATGAGAGTCCTGAAGATGTTTTACAAGACGCATCAAAAACCACACGCAACTTGGTGCTGACGCTTTCATTTCTGATTACGCACAAATGAGGAATAAAGTGTTTCCTTTCTAACCTACTGTTAGTCGGAAATAGCGGAACATATTTTGCATGACCTAATGACACATATTCATCGATGAAGTTTTTATATTCGTGAAAGAGGGAGGATCTTTTTCAAATCGTTTTCAAGAGAAAAGAATCTTTTTTGCGATAAAGAAAGAGAATCGCCGAGTTTATGATGTTCATTTGTAGATTTCAGAGGAATATCTACTTGATAATGTCCATTTTGAAGGATGCGACAAGTAGTATTAAAAATTTGTTCAGACTTTTTATCTTCTGGAGAGAGCAAGGGAGGTTCGGAGAGTTCTTCAATTTTCCAGAATTTTGTTAAGACAGTTTCTAATTCATCTGTATCATTTGAGTGGTTAGTGGAATGATGAGAATAGGATGTTGAAGTAGATGGTTCAAATGTATACTTTTTAGGAACGGTTCCTGATATAATCCAGCCCAGATGCGTATTTAACAAAGTAGGATAACCTCTGTCTAATTTCACTATGCCGTACGTGAGAAGTGTGTAGTAACTATCTGCTCCAATAAGCAAATCTATATCGGATGGAGTGTGAAAATTAGGGTCAGCTAGAGTCATCTTGATATGATCTGGGATTTGTAACTTATCCGAGTGAATTTTTATTTGTGGGAGTTTATGAGTTATCTGTTCTAATATAGCACAAGAAACTTTGAATCTTTTAGAGCGGTCTACGTTTGAGTGTATATACATATTCACCGCTTTATTTGAGAAAGTTTTGTTTTGAGAAATTCCAGAAATATTCAAAGCTGTATTAAAGGTTTTATATCGGAGCTGGTTAACCAGTTTTTGAGTACAAAACGAGTTCTGACTTCCGTTATCTAGTAGTATTCTTGCTTGGATAGGTCGTCCTTGCGCAGTAAACAAAGTTACTTGAGCTGTGGCTAGTAATACGTGGCAATTTTTGGGGGAAAGAGCGGAAAAACTGGATAAATTTTCAGCCGGTTGCTGATTTGCTTGTGAAGTTGACGCTCTGTTTATGTCTTGATAATGAAGTGGAGTTGAAATTGGGTGATTGTTTGATGGCTGAGGTTTATTTGAATGCACAGAATGTTCATTTTTTGGTACATTACGGCCGAAACCGTTATTTTGTGCATTTGAGTAAGAAATTGTGGGTTTATGAGTTTGAGAAAAACCTAATTTTCCTGAACTATTGAAGGGGACATTTTGTATGTGTAGCGCAGTGTGATGCTTCTTAGAGCAATGAAAACAAGTTGCACTTGAAGAACAATTTTCCACTGTATGCTTTGTGCCTAAACAGTTTAAGCACATTTTTTTACTTTGAACAAACTTTAATCTTTCTTGAGGAGATATTTCCAAAAATTGTGGACACCCGTAAATTTTATGAGATTTATCGCAAAAAATGCACGAGAGAGCGTAACTGTCACTTTTCGAGTATAGTGTTACTTTACTACATTTTGAGTTGACTAGTGTTTCATTCCCTGAAATGTTTTCTAACACAACACAACGATTTTCGAGAAATTCAAAAAATTCTGATAAATTTGGCAATGTCTTTAAATCACGACCTTCCTCAAACAATTTCTTAGAGCCGAAATCTAGTTTTTTTTTTAAAAGAAAAATAAGTAATGATTCAAAATTACATTTATCAGAGAGCTTCATGTTTTTTAGTGATTCTAGGTTTTTCTTACAGGTTGTAACCAATTCTCTCAAATTTTGTGAATTACATTTTGTTATACAAGGAGCATTTAACAAATTTTCGAAATGGGAATTAACAATCTTATTTTTGTTTTCATATCTTTGCTTAAGTAATAAAAGAGCTGTAGAGAAATTTTCATTAGTCAGTGACAATGATTCAATTAAACTAAAAGCTTCACCTTTTACCAGGGTTTTTAGATAATAAAAACGTTCCACATTTGTGAATTGTGGGTTGTTTATTATTAACGCATCAAAGAGATCTAAAAAGGGCTTCCAATCGTGCAAATTTCCTGTAAAGTTGGGAATATTAATTTGTGGCAATTTTATATTCGAATTGTGTATATGCAAGCTATTTCTAATTGAATCATGGTTGTGACTTACAGTGACATTTTGAGGAGATAATTTTTGTATACATTTTTCAATAAGGGCTAACGTTGTAAAATACTGATTTTCAATTTTTTCACGATCTTCTACATCTGAATTATCTTCAAATTCTAATAAATATGAATCTATCTCGTCTTGAGCACATTCGTATTCAGAAAACGCGGCTTCCAATCTTTTTTGTCTACATGAAAATTCTTGAACATCTAATGTCAAATTTTGATAGCTCTGCACCCAATTTTGAATACGAGTGATTTTGCTTTTAGCACTTGTGCGAGTAGTTTTTAATTGTTTGAAATCCATGACCATTCAAAACAAACAATAAATAACAAAGTTAAATAAATGTGAATGCGTATTTACTATTTGAGAGTTTTTGCAATAGTTTTATGTAAACAATTTAGTTCACTAACCTTTTTCTCAGAGTTTTAATACAAACAAATGATCACTTTAACTTACTGGAATCTTTCGTAGTGTGGATTTGAATTGGGCATATGCGGAGGGCGTCAGCTAATAGGAGTTCACACGTAACTGGAACTTCGAATCAACCATGTGCCAGGGGATAGGGAAAACGTTGAGATTTTTTAATTGTGTTGGAGATTTTTTGAGTGGAGATCCGGCTCGATGAAGACCATGCGCGAAAACGGTGCCTTTAAATTAATGCTTCCTTCGATAGTTAAGGCTCCCCGTTTGCGTCAACTACTTCTTCGAACTTTCAATATGATAAATACGAAGGACCAGTTGTAATTAAAAATAATTTATTACAACAAATTATATTAAAAAACTTTGTTACATTCTTTTTTCTTTTTTTTTTTTTTCACTAACTTTGAGAGAGTTGATCTATTACAAACAAAATATATAATTGCGTTGTTGCGATGTTTCGCAACAATAATAAAAGCTTATAATAATATAATATTAGTCAAGTTACTTTGGTATGTGTGAATCCCAGTTCTAAATACATAAAGACAAAATTTACATTGGATTGGAGCTTGACTTCGATAGCGCAGTGGGTTAGCGCGGTACTCTAGCAAAGTACAGGTCGTAGGTTCAAATCCTACTCGAGGTGAACTTTTTATTTATGTATTTAATAAAATTAATAATAATAGTTTTTCCTAGTTCTTTTAATTATCGTTAATTGTGACTGAATGAATTAAATTACGTCTTGGAGTTTGGATTCTATATACGTTACTTTAAGTTTCATTATCGAAAGGATTTAGTTGACGAAAAATATCTTGTTATAGTGATAATTGGCTTTAGGTACCACGGAAACGCAGTCTAATCCGTGACGTAATTTTACCGAGTCATTTCCGAAATGCATTTCGTTTTCGCCGCGTGTTATAATTTAAAGTAATGTTTTTTATGATTGGTTTGGATCCATAGTCAGTCTAGTTGTTGCTGCCGGAAAAGTAAGGAACTCGTTGGGGTTCGAGTAGTGAATGGCGTTTCGGTACCGTGGTGACTGAACTTTTGTCTGGGAAGTTTTCCTATAAACCCTTAAGGGGATATTTGAAGTAGATTCTCCCACCTCGGTAATATCGTCAAGTATCGTCTATCCTTGGTGACATCGTTAAGCATCCTTAAAAGAGGGTTTGGTGTTAGAACATAGTGCCACCCCTTCTCTTGGGTTAAAACCACATAGTGCGGAGAATAAGAACGCCCATTCATACACATTACGTGTATTCAGGTTCGCGGCTAGCTTAATAACTAGAAAACTCGCTGTAAATAGATCGCTTAATTAAGTTGTTGCGTAACTGTAACTTTCGGTCAAGAAATTTGTACATACATAGTTAAGGACAAGGAGCGTGTGTTTTGGTTTGATTGTATTTGTTGATCGGATGAATATGCCTTTTGTTTAAATTATGGTTAGCAACCTTCAGTTGTCAAATCAGTTTATAAAGCATATTCATTCGTAGATCAATTGAACAGTTTGTGTATTGTTTCTTTATCCTGTACTCTATTTAAAATTCCGTATCTTGAAACTTGTCGAATTTAAATGTTCGACGGTTTCATTATTCATTTCTGGTATAGTTGAAATTAAGCTGCTATAGATTATTTCTGAGGTAATGAATTTGCAAGGATGATACCGAATTTTATAATAGATTTTACGAAGTTGTAGATTGTTGTGGCTTTTAACTTGCCGATTGTTATGTTTAATTTTGGTAATAGAGGAATGTCAATGAACCGATAGAATTTTCTGTAGAATCATCTGTGACCCAATTTCTTTCTTCGGCGATATTAATTACGTTTGTTGGAATTTTAAAAGACGAGATAGTTTGTCTACCTGGGGTGATTTATTAGTTTGCGGTAATTATCGATTTACACAATTTTTACAGTGACTACGCTCAATGGCTGTTCAATATTTTAGGACGATTTTAACGTCATAATCTCAGAAGGAACCTTTTCATAAGTACTTTAGTTGTTTTTTGAGTTGATTGATATAATTTCATTTGGTTACAAAGTTTAAAGTGCAACGTAACGTAAGTTGAAATAATTAAATCGATGAACGATAAGCTGTTGTCTTTGCAGCACCTACTCGTTTAGAACCACTGAGCTATCGGAATCCCTTTATGTTATCTGGTACCCCGTTCTACTGTCATTTTCGACCGGAACAACATAAACTCTATCACATAATCTTGAAGCATACTGTATAAATGAGTTTATCATTATAATGCGCATGCCACAGAATTAATGCAATATGTTGAAACTAGCATCGAATATGCGAAGCTACACCGGGTGTGCGCGACGTTGCACTATCCCGTTAGTTGTAAGCCAAAGTAAGTTCATCATAATATAGTTCATTGATAATTCAATTAATATTCACATTCCCATTAATTACGTTACAGGTGAAATTGATCATTAAATAAGATTATTACCGTCATCACACATAATTGCCTGCAATGAACGGTCCACACTAAACCTTTTGAAGACGTGGGTATACAGATCTATTAGCTGGAAAAAGTTTCATTGGAGAAAATAGTTTGGCAAATAGTTGACAGAAGTTTGGGAGTATCCACCCTCACATTTTCAGTAACTTGTTTATTTTGTTTTCTTGGTATTCCGCTAACAGCTTTTATGTTTACGTTGTTTGCTTCACGAAATAATCTCACAATGAAATGAATTGTATTTAATTGTCAAATTCTCAGAAAAAGGAATTGAAAGACTTCGAAACTCTTCCGTTGACTATTAAGTTCATTTCGGAAGTGTGCTTTGACCATCACAGTTTTATGGTCTTGTAAAAATGCCATTCAGTGACACCGTTAATGTATAAGATATGAAGATGCTTATTTTTAGTATAAGTGAGCAAAAAACTTTTACTTAAAAGTTCTAAACGTAATTTTTTCCACAATTATAGTAACTTCTTAACCGCTTGATGACTGCTTTGATGCTGCAAAAATCGTTTCTAAATTTGATGCATTGGCGTATTCGGCACGTTTGGAGGAGTCGCTAAAATATCCTCACCTGATGAACCGGAGAGCGACAAATATATTTATTATTCGATTGCGATATATGAATTATACGGTGGCAGTCAATGATCCCACGTTGCCCAAAAACAGTCAACGATTGAGTCATTTATTACATTTATTTCAATAGCTACCATACAGCAACGCGTCAACAAATTTTATTCACTAGTAATTAAATTCCCGTTTTTATCAGTACAATTAAAAACAAAGCATGCCATTTTTTAATGACTGTGAAAAAAAACAATTTAAATAAATGGCACAAAACAGAATGATCAAAATAGTAAAGAAAAAAACAAACAATGTACAAGAATAGTATATAAAACATGGGTTATGTTGCTTATACATTGGAATTTAAGTTGTACTGTGTGATTTAAGTTACGATATAAATGTTGGTCTCCTTCTCGTAGTTACTTAGTTTCAAGAAGAGGAAATTTCCATGTCAGCACCGAAACTGCTATTTATTGGAGGATGTTATGAGTACCTGCTAAATTAAAGGTTTATAGTACTATAATAACAACTGTAATTCGTTGTAGTAGTTTTGTAAGAGTTATATCAAATCAACTATCAGAGCGACGAATGTGATAATTCATCCGTTTACAATCGCACATTACTAAAAGCCGCCTATTGAGGTCACTTGCACATAGACTCTTGGTCTACTAGGGAAGTTGAACTAGATGCACTGGTTTGATACCTGGTGCATGTTAACACCATTTCGTGATCATCCGTATTTTAAAATAAATGACTTTATTTACTTGAAACTGCATACAATTATTGTCGGTGCTAGCAAACTATGATTTTAAATTGTTTTATTTACTATCAACATGTAATGTCACATTTTACGTCATTGAATGACATATCGTAATGTCTTACTTTACCGCACTAGTGCGGTAAACTATCACTTTACCGCAGTATTGCGGTAAAGTAAAAGTAAGAATAAAATAATTGCTAAAATAAAATCTAACAAAATTTATTAAACTATTTGTTATAAACATTAATAATGGAATCCTTGCAAGTATCTTGATATGAACTTATTTTCAAAACTGTCTATAGAAATAATATTGACAATCTGAGTTTGATTAAACTTTACAAGGACAATTATACAATACGCCTGCTTGGATAATACCATGCTTAATACATTTCGCTGATTGAATTACTTATTTCTCTATATAACTAAAACTGATAGTAGATAAAACGTTGGACGATATTCGTATCGTAATTTCATATTACGATACTTGCTGGGTTATGAAACGCGACCTTCGGCCTCGTTTGACAATTTTCCCATCGCATATCGCAATATGAAATATTACGATACTTAAATTGTAAATAACTATTACGGTGGTTTACAAGGTAAAATAAACTTCTTATCAATACATAGATAATTTGATGACTTCTTCTGTGTTATGTGCTATCTCGTGTTCTAATTTATAACAATATCAATATGGTTTAATGTCTTCAAGTACTCAAAAGGTAGTAGCAGAATATACAACACTTTTTTAATATGTGACGAAATCATCACCATTTGAATTTCTCTTCAAATTCCCCGCCTTAATTATTCTCACAATTCGAATACATAGATGTACGAAATTAAACGTGACCATATCTGCACCTAAATTGAAACTCGAAAAGAGGAAGAAAGGTCAATGTAGAAATTGAACCCTCAAAACCCTCTCCATAGAAACCTTTAATAAAATGCTAAATACTCGCGTATAAAAAGATGGTGCAAATGGTAAAACGCACAAGGTGGAGCACGGTAAATTGTTGACTTGCCAATGAAATAAAAAATAATGAACATTTAGAAATTTACCTTTTTATTTTTCTCATATTGGATAATAATGGAAGTTAAAAATTACATGGTTTTGAATATTGTATCTGAAAAATGTCTAACTTCACTATCTACACACTCCTGCATCCGTTTTCTGAAATTCTCATGCACTCTTTCAAGCATGTCATCTGGTATTCTTCCAATTTCAGCTCGAATATTGATCTGTAGGTCTTCCAGGGTGTTGGGACGGCATGCGGCCCAGTTGAGATCCCCCCTCAGAGAGATAAGCCTTCCATGGAACGCTTGCCTCAATTGATTCATGGTAACGCGTACTGTGTGTGCAGTGGCACCATCTTGTTGAAACCAGGTATCCTGTAATTACATTGCCTCGAGAGCCCGCTGGAGAATCTCTTGTAGCATAGTTAAGTAACGAGCGGAATTCACAGTTACGGTACGACCATTTTCCTGGAAAAAGTAAGGACCAATGATGCCTACTTGTGATATGGCGCACCACACAGTGACGCGGTCCGAGTACAGGGGTCTCTGGTGAATTTCCCTGGGGTTCGTTTCGCTCCAGTACCGCATATTCTGTTTGTTTACACAACCACTCAGGTGAAAGTGTGCCTCATCAGAAACGAACACATTTGCGTCACGGGGTATGGTTGCAAGCATGTCTTCACAAGATGTTCTTCTTGTTACAGAATCCCGTTCTGACAATTGCTGGACCACGCACATTTTAACCGGATGAAAATTCAGTTCATTATGAAGAATCCGGTGGAGAAAATGTCTTGAAATACCAAGAGCAAGTTCTTGTTTCCGAGCAGAGCGTTTCGGAGATTGCAGTACTGCTGCTCTAACTCGTTCGACATTTTGTGGTGTTGTAACCCTTCTCTCAGGTCCTCTTCGTACAAGTGACACATTCCCTGTTGTTCTGAATGCATTTACCCAATTTACAATTGATTGCCGTTCAGGAACACGTCCGCGTGGGGGAACTGCGAATCGCAAACGGAGGAAACACGCTGCCAGCAATAATCGAGTGTGAATTCGAAAAATACACTTCAACACAAAATGAGTGCTCCTGACGCGTCCACTGCATTATTACAATTGAACAGCAGATGAATACAAACCTCCCGTCGTTCACTATAAACCACGCCCACTCTCCCCTCTCTTTAACCAACAGTGCCGTTACAGCAATTTACAACGCTTCACCTTGTATATATAAAACTTTACAGGGTATAAATTTAAATAAAGTAGGAAGGTGAACAACATGTAGCCTACGCTGTTACCACCGCCAAAATATTAGATTCGGAAGCACTACACCCCATAAATAAGTTACTGAAGGAAAAAAGGTAATTTTCAGTGATTTATTTTTTGGGCTGTAACAGAAGTCACAGTGTGTGTGGGTATGAACGTGCGCTTGTGGGCGGGTGCGCGTGTGTGCGTGTTTGCATGTGTGTATGTGTGGGTGCGCACGTAGGAGCGTGGGTGTGTCTGTGTGAGTGTGCCTGTGTACATGTGTGTCTGTGTATTTGTGTGTTTGTGTGTTTGTGTTTGTGTGTTTGTGTGTTTGTGTGTTTGTGTATTTGTGTGTTTGTGTGTTTGTGTGTTTGTGTGTTTGTGTTTTGTGTGTTTGTGTGTTTGTGTGTTTGTGTGTTTGTGTGTGTTGTGTGTTGTGTGTGTTGTGTGTGTTGTGTGTGTTGTGTGTTGTGTGTGTGTGTGTGTGTGTGTGTGTGTGTGTGTGTGTTGTGTGTCTGTGTTGTGTGTGTGTGTTGTGTGTTGTGTGTGTTGTGTGTTTGTGTGTTTGCGTGTTTGCGTGTTTGCTTGTTTGCGTGTTTGCGTGTTTGCGTCTTTGCGTCTGTGTGTCTGTGCGTCTGTAGCTGGGTCTGTGTGGGTATGTGGTTGTGCGTGAAGGTGTGCCTGTGTGTGTGTGTGTGTGTGTGTGTGTGTGTGTGTGTGTGTGTGTGTGTGTGTGTGTGTGTGTGTGTGTGTGTGTGTGTGGTGTTGTGTATGGATTTGTGTATGTGTGTTAATACTCACGATAACTCCACGTACGTACTTAAAATTTTGTATTTAAGCTTGTTTTCATTTCTCCTGGAGCTGATTGGAATTAGAAAGAAATTTAGTGGCGGTGAGGGGGATTCATTAGGAGCTGTTTTTGATTTTTATTAAATATTTCTGAACAGTAGTATATTTCTAAGATATACACATACCAATATATAGCTCTTAATTATATACTCGTAGATTAATTATATATTAAATTTACGTTATTATAATGATTAATTTTATAACAAAATGTGTAGACATATTTTTTATAGAAAATTGAATTTTACACGACTTTTCTTCATAAAGTTTCTTAATATAAAGCGGAATAAGTGTAAAAATTAAATAAGTATGATTGAAAATGATTAAACTGTATTATCGATAAGTTTATAGAATCGGGTGGCTTTGGGATTGCTTAAGTTAGGATCTATTAACCTCTACCTGACATGAAGTTTAAACATCTGTCGGATTATTGTTTTTGTTTTTACAATGTTACCTATTTTCATAAAAGAGGTTGCATAGTTATCCAAAAAAAAATTAAAATTATAGTTATCTATGTACCAAGGGAATTATGAGGGTGTTAATTACTGAGGGCAACGGATTGCAATCTCGAGGGACGTCAGTCCCGAGTGATTGTAAGTTGCCCGAGGTTATTAACATACATAACTCACGTGATAGATCAATAATTTTATTTCATATTTCATTATAAATGAAATATGAAAACGAAATTTTGTTGGTTATTAAAATTAAACGAACGTTTAAAAATGAAGTAGGCATTGTTGCCATGGATATATTAACTGACAAGATTGCAAATATTTGTCAAAATACATTAGAGGTAGTTATAGATCTGTAATGCCCTACTATAACTCCCTAGGGAGTTATGAACATGTTTACAGTTACAGTAACTAAGGGTTTGTTTGTCTATAATGTATTTGTATAAAACAAAAATTATTTCATCTCTTTTAATTTAAGTTAGTATCGGAATGTCTATTAACCTGTGTGTCATGAAGTTTTAAGTGTCTGTTTGACATGCATTATTGTTTTTGCGTTTACAATGTTGCCTATTTTCGTAATGAACTTCTTATAAAAGAGGTTGAATAACTACCCTTAAAAAAATGTTGTTAAAATTATTTCATTTCTTTTAATTTTCATTTTGTAGGTTGGAGGTTCGTGTGTTGTTCCACACCAAATATATTTTTTTAATGCAATAAACTCTAATTCGCACTCATTCAATTCGTTATTGACCAAATTTACCAAATATCACTTTTACTTATTGCCCATTGATTGAATAAACCGTATGCGAATGTAAATGTTTCCTCAAATGATTACTTCAGTATTCCAGAATTACATTTTATAGGAATATTCATCAATGTTTTATATCAGTAAAGAAACATTTATGAAACTTGCTGCTATCATAACTCCTTTGGTGTAGGTATTGATAAATATGATATTTTATCATTTATAAAGTGAACATTCATTTAAACTTTGGTAACTTATTTTTCTTATAAATACGAAAATCAATGTTTTCCCTAAAGAAAAATTTAAATGAAAAAAATACACAATTAAATAATTCATTTATTTAAGGAAATTTTGTTTTCTCTGAGAATCTTAAAAGTAATTTATTTTTGAGGTGTAAATATAAAGTTCTTGTTTAGAAAATTAATAATATATTGCTGACATACTTTTATACAGTTCTACCTCCAAATCCAATAAAGAAGTTTGGACGTGCAGTGTTCTCTGGTGGTTTCTTTTATATATGGCCATGCTTAACTTTTTTTTCTACTAAGCTCTATAATCGATCACTATTTAATAAAGATTTAATATTGTTCATTTTACACCTTAGATAAATGAGTGTTGGATATTTTGATACATGGAAAACCTATAAGGATAAAAGTTTGTTTAAGAACAAGGATATGTATTAATATAGTTTTATAAGGATACCTATGAGGTGGTAATATTACGTTTTTTTTTATTGATTTTGAGGTTGAAATATGAATATTCGCAACGAGACTACAGTTCTTTGACGATAGCTAGAAAGAAGTGCTTGAAGCTCAATACCACTTGTGTTGAGTACATTATTCTTACTATAAATATTCCTCTATGAAGTGCATTGGCTTTTATGTTATTTTAAAATATAATTAAATATTTTACCTTAATGCTAAAAAACTTCTAAAGTTCTGTTTATATTCTTTATGTTATGTTCTTTGAATTGTACATATTTAAAAATTTAATGTTAGATAACACGTTAACTGAGTTTATATGTTATGGTGGTGCCTTTAGTACAAGTTTTAGTAATTATAAGCTGTAGATTATATTCGTGTTATTTTTGTTCCGATTAGCTCTTTTAATTTGCTAAATATTTACAGTGTGTTATTATTATTCAGAGTGTCTCATGGTATTTTCTGGCGTTCTAGCAGTCTATTGCAACTAATTTTATGTGGATTTTCTTAATTCTTTTGTTAGCTTTAACTAATGGTACATGCAACACATTTTTATTGTTCTGAAAGATCTCTTTGTAAACTGCCCATTCGTTTAATTCTCCACTAAGCGAATAACATGGAAAGCGACACCAATAAAATCGGTTGGTAGGAAGTGTACAGTTTTCGAGTAAACTCTGCAATAAATATTAGTCATTGAACCACAGACAATCGTACTGTAAAATGAATTAAAATTTATTTTAGATATAACAGGTAAATAAAAAAATGTATTTGCACCACTAGGCAGCATTGAGAAGTAAGTTTGGCATGATGGAGGTGATAAAAAATCTGAATACGAGGGTAAGGTGAAAAATTCTCGGCCTGGAAATAAAAGACTGCGATTTTCAGTTAAAACATGATTTTTTTTTTCTGCGTAACCTCCCATGACTTCAACACACTTGGTCCAGCGTTTCTCTATCAGTATTCCTTACCGGAAATGAGAGTCTGGAAGGTTGTGAACATATTCATCTACAGCCCTCTCAACTTCTTCATTGGATGCGAAGCGCTTTCCAGAAACAAATTTCTTCAAGTTTGGGAACGGATGGAAGCCTGAGGGTATCAAATCAGGAGAATAGAGGGATGGTCGAGCAAATGGTGCCTCAAATCCCGCAGTTTTCTCATCGTCAACGCACCCTTGCGTGCAGGTGCTGGTCTTGGTGAAAGATTCTTTTCTTTTCAAACCAGGCCTCTTTCGCGAATTTTGCCATCTGGGCCTGTAATTGTTTTGGCTTTTGCAAGGTAATCAATTAGCAGGATCTCTTTCGCAGCCCAAAAAAACGCTTGTCATGACCTTTCCGGCAGTGCGCTCAATTTCGCTTTCTTTGGCGCTGAACCACCGGATTCCTCCCACTGCTTGGACTGCTGTTTCGTTTCTGGCTTGCAGTGGTGCACAAAATCGGTTGGACCCGTATTGAATCGATCCGAAGATTACTGTTTAAATCGTCTGCGCATTTGCTTTTGATCGGCATTCAGCAAATGCGGCACTCATCGTGCGCAGAGCTTTCGCATCCCTAATTCTTTGTGCAAGATGTTTCGCACCCTTTCTTCCGATATCCCCACAGCCTCGGCTATCTTACTCACCTTGACTCGCCTATGGTCCAACACGATATCATGCACTTATTCAATGGTTTCTGGTGTGATTGCGGTTTTGGCCATCCTTCACGTGGATCATCTACGAGGGATGTGCGACCACGTTTAAATTCAGCTGTCCAGTTTCTAAAGGTTGACATGGAAGGAGCAGAGTTCCCGTAAACTTTTATCAATTTCGGGTGGATTTCTTTAGGGGTTAATCCTTCCAAAACGAAGAATTTTGTGACCGTATCATATTCAAGTCTATCCATTTTAACGAAAAACATGCAAGACATCTACTGCAAAAATTCGTGTAAACAAACTACTTGAGGGAACAAGTTGAAACTTGTCATACGAATTAATGACACCTGCACCCAGACAGGAAACATAAATTTTTCCTGATTGGAGCGCCATCTCTGTGTTAGGCCGGGAACTATTCACCTTACCCTCCTAAATCCATATAATTTGATTTTATAAGGAACAAAAATTATAGGTATAAAACGTTCATAACTTTAAACGGAGCAAAGCAAAACTAACAGACACAATCTATGAAACCATTACCTACTTCAAAATCTCATAATTTTGTCAGTTGAGAACCAAGTTTATTGTGTTTTTAGTGGTGGTAGTGGTATGCATCAAAGTGAATTTTTTGCTAACCATGGATTCGACAAAGGCTTTGTTCTTTATTAAGTGTATAAATATCAATAACTTTCATTATTAACTTGTTTACCTAAAATCAGTAATAAGCAAGTTACACATGTTTAAGGGCAAAATGATTGTGTCAAAAAAATGTTTGAAGTACAGCAATTTTTGTATTTCCAAAAAGGACCGCGTATCCCGATTTTGATGGTTTTGCGGGGTATCTTAAGAACTGCTTGAGATAGGAAGTTGCGGTTTTCGCGTTCCTGTGCTACTTTTTTATGAAACGAAAGATGGACTAAACAAAATTTCCATGGCACGCTTCGTTTCTGATGTACAGGGCAAGTTTGAAAATTTGTCATTTCGAGACACCCCTCGTATCTATGTTAGCAAGTAACATAGAAATAAAGTGAGAACTGATACTGATAGATATTTTTACATAGAATCAAGTGGCGTACGTAAGTTTTCTGTAATTACTGCCGTTTCTTTAAAATAACCTAAACTTAGCTTTTTTGTAAATGGAATATCCTGTATACTTTTTTATAATTTGATTCCATTTATCTTTAGCTTTCCAAAAATGTATAAAACCCTATAGTTTTTTTCTATTACTGTTGATCAGGTCTCTAAAGCTATTAAACGATTAAAACTACAAGCTGCATCTGTAATTGACAATATTCCTTCTTTTTAATTAAAGGTTTAGCAGAATTTTTGGTAGAACCATTAACTACTATTTTTAATTTAAGTTTAAAGACGTCTACGTTTCCATCACTTTCTAAAAATAAGCCAGGGTATGCTTGTATTGTTGAAAATTACCGCCCCATAACTATATTGAACGTATTAAGTAAAATATTTGAATCTGTTTTACATACGCTAATGCTTAGGAAAGGAAAGGAAAAGGCCACGTATTTCATTCCCTCGCCAAGGGGTAGGGCGGGCTGCTCAAGCTTTCCGAGCTCCTTCAGCCACAATCATGGATTCCCAGCATACATACATACATTACGTATATATGCATGGTGGGATTAAGGATGGGTGTGGTCAGGATAGAAGCGGAAGGAACGGAGTTACGGTTCTTAGGGGGAAAATACTACCCCAGCATTCGTATAATCAGCCGCACATGGTGTGAATATACGCAGTGACCATGCCGCTACATGTGTATGAGGAAAACCCCCTGAAAAAACCTCATATAAGGTAGACGGTAACGGGAATCGAACCCATTACCTCCCGAATGCTAAGCAGATCGTGTCACCACTACGCTACCAGCTCGTTACTAATGCTTAGTAATGTTTGATCTGCTATTACGAAACATCAACATGGATTTTAATAAGCCTACAGTCACATGTCTACTAACTTTTACAGGTAAAAGCGCTAAAATATACGGAATAAACATCAAACAGACGTAATTTATTTTGACGCTGCGAAGGCCTTCGATAAAGTTAGTTTTAAAATTCTTCTCACCAAACTTAAAGGTTATGGTTTTAGTTCTAAGTTATTAAGTTTCGTCGAATTTTATTTAACTGGAAGAACAATGGACGTGCGGTTTAAAACGCCTGTTCTGAAAATTTTATTCCTACTTCTGGTGTTCCCCAGAGGTCTAAATTAGGGCCTCTACTCTTTGTATTATTTACAAATGACTTACCACTCTGTATCCGTTCGAGCGAAGTACTTCTATATGCGGATTCAAACAAAGTAGTAATATTCAAGATTGTATAAACCTTCAGGACGACTTACACCGTATGGCTAATTGGTTCACCGATAATGAGCTAAATCTTAACAGAAACAAGTGTAACATAATATTATTTAGTCGTAAAAAAGAACATACCACCAAACTAAATTACAAAGAAAAAGTAGTCTCAGAAATTAATGATTTGGGTATAACTTTTACTACTAAATTTAATTTCATACAACATACACAACAATGTGTTAAACGGGCTTATCGTGCATTAGGTTGGGTTCTTCGAAACAGCAAACACTTTTTTATAAAATGTTTAATAATTGTATACAATTGTAATGTTCTCTCCAAACTCGAATACGCCGCTGTTATATCGACACCTTCTACGCACATAAATGTTGATTTAATTGAAAGAGTTCAAAAAATGTTTTCTTAAGACGCCATGCACTATAGAAAGTATGGAATCTTTCCAAACTTTAAGAACGAAGTATCTTAGGACACTCAGCTTAAAAAATTTGATATGCAGCGATTAGAAACTAGGCGCAGATTGATATCACTTGCTACTACTTACGAAGTTTTACATTATCAAATAGATTGCGAGCAATTATTACTAAAATGCAATGTTATAGTATTTTATAGTATTAGATGTAGATCAAGACCGGTTATGTTTAAAACTACATGTATAAGGTCGCCCATTTCGGATATTTTAAATGATGTTAACAACTTGGTTAAAAAACATAATTTTGATTTGCTTAATGATACTTTAATTTCCATTATTAATAGTTACAATTGTGGGTAATACATTTTTTTTTAATTTATAAGTGTATTTAATGTTAGTTGTAGTAGTAATGCTAGTGCATAAGATATTTTAGTTGTGGTATATTTTTGCTTGTCTCACTAGTTATATTTACATTGATTTTACAATTTTACTAAATTCTATTTTTTTTAATGTCATTTGCCATGTATTTTTTATTCTTGTAATAGGCTCATTTACTGCTGTTGGAATCAATAAATAAATAAACAAACATTAAGCTTAAAATTTTCGCTGTTACAAATTTAAATTTTGTAATAGTTGGAAATAATAAAACTAAAATACTTATCTTTTTTGGGGTTTTTTAATGGTGTACTTTAAATTATACAATCTAAAGGTTTCGACATCACTTACGGTTATCTTCGTCAGTAGTAATGTTTGTTAAAAATTGTTAAAGATGTAAACAATTTTGTCAAATTTGAAAAATTAAAACATAAACATAAGCCTGCTATTAATATAACAGTTTGAGAAACGTATAAAGCCAACTATAAAATTTTAGTAAAGAATAACTGGGTCATTAGAATTAAATATTGTTAAACTGCCTCAAAGATGACAAACCAGAACACTCTCTACGACGAAAGCCAACAATGAAATTTGTCAGCCAAAAAACACATTAAACAAAATTTAATCGAGTTATGATGTAAGTGTAAAATTGTGAAAAACTTCAATTTGAAAATGATAGAAGCATTCACAAATCCAAACATCACATCAAATAAAATAACCCAGTTAAATCTAACAAAGAGATATCTTTATCAATAATTGGAAGTGTTATTAACAATGAAAAGCGCAATGCAGAACGTTCTTTGTAATTTTTAATTTTAATTTAATTTCAACTACTTATGTTAAATTATAGTGCTGTGGTAATTTAACATATAATTGGTAAAGCATTTGCTTCAAGGTCTGGGAAAAACACAGCAAAAAACCTAGACATACCAAAAGTTAAAATTAAAATCAAAATTAGGACGTATCATTATGCTTTTTTTTTAATTATAAGATGCCAAAACCTATTTAAACGATTTAAAAGATTTTCTTCTTGTCTGTTAAAATTATTCGGGTGTTTATATATTTCAATAGCTTCACGTTGCAAACGAACATAATAATGAGTTTGTCTTAACAATATTTCCATATTGTCAAATTGAATATCATGATTTAGATTATTCAGGGCATAGTCAGCCACAGCAGACCTCTCTGGTTGACCCAATCTACAAAATCTCATATGTTCTTTGCGTCTTGTATCAAAGCTACGTTTTGTGGTTCCGATGTATACTTTTCCACATGAACAAGATAACTTATACACTCCGGAAGATAACAAAGGATTTGACACATCTTTAGGTGATCTTAAATGTTCTTTAATTTTTCTTGTAGGTTTAAAAATAGTCTTAATGCCATATTTAATTAGGATTTTTTCAATTCTATTTGTAACATTAGCTATAAAAGGAAGAAAACCAGTACCAACATTAAGAACTGGTTTTTCTTTAAGGTTACGCCTAGAAGGTGTAATAACATTATTAATATCTGTAAGTGAATATCCATTATCTTGTAAGGATTTTCTTAAATATTTATATTCATCATCCAAAAATTCAGGGTCACAAATTAGTTTTGCTCGATCTACTAAAGATTTAATTACACTAATTTTTTGACATGGATGGTGGTTGGATAATTTATGAAGGTATCTATCAGTGTGTGTCGGCTTTCTGTAAACCTTAAAAGATAGTGAATTATTATTTTTAGATATTAATATGTCAAGAAATGGTAAACTTCCATTAGTTTCTTTTTCCATGGTAAACTGAATACTAGGATGTATACCATTTATAAAAACCAAAAACTCATGCAGTGCTTCTTCTCCATGTCACCAAATACAAAATGTGTCATCTACATATCTATACCAAACTGAAGGTTTTTTAGGTGTATTTTGTAACGCTAATGTTTCAAATTTTTCCATATAAAAATTAGCTATAACAGGACTAAGGGGACTACCCATTGCTACACCATCAATCTGTTCATAAAATTTACTATTCCACTGAAAATAAGTTGTAGTAAGACAGTGCTGAAAAAGAATGGTTATGTCCTTTGGAAAAAGATGGTCAATGTATTCAATAGTTTCTTTTAGAGGTACTTTTGTAAAAAGTGAGACAACATCAAAACTAACCATTATATCACCCTCTTCAATTTTGAAACTATGCATTTTTTCAACAAAATCGGCAGAATTTTTAATGTAATGGGGTGTTTTTCCTATATGAGGTTGTAATAACAATGTAAGATGTTTTGCAAAGCTATATGTAGGAGAACCAATTGCACTAACAATAGGCCTTAAAGGAATATTAGGTTTATGAATTTTTGGTAAACCATATAGTTTTGGTGAAATAGCTTCAGAGTTAGTTAATTTCTTTTTTATTTCTTCAGGAATAGATGATAATCTAATCAGCTCTTTAGTTTTCAAAAGAAACTTTTTTGTTGGATATTTTGGTATTTCACGATAAGTTTCTGGCCCCAACAATTGTTCTATCTTAGTGTTATAATCGTTCATATTTAATATAACAGTTGCATTACCTTTATCTGATTTTAATATTATAATACTTTCATTGCGTTTAAGATCAAGCAAAGCATGTCGTTGACGAAAGGATAAGTTGCTCTTTGGAGGTTTTGTTTTACGTAATATGTTAACGGTGTTATATCTAACTTCATTAGCAGCATCAAAAGGTAATAATCTAATGGAGTTTTCGATGTTGGAAATTATATCTTCAAAAGGTATTACTCTTGGTGTTATCGCAAAATTTCCTCCTTTAGAAAGCGCTTCAATAGCATAATCTGAAACAACATTATCAGAAAGGTTTATAACTGTTTTTCTACAATCAATAGATGGTCTATTGTTTTGTTGTTTGTATAATTTATTAAATTTTTCTTTCTGACGTTGACATGAGTCAAAATTTATTTTCATAGATTTAAACGTTATAGAATCAATTTTATCCCAACCTTCTTTATTCAATATAGATGAAATTTCTAAATGTAAATATAAAAGATTTTTATCGGTGTTATCCGATAACTAATATGTATTTGATTACGCAGAAGAGCATTTTCAGTTCTTCTGTAAATATTATTTGCTTGCTTGTTATTAAAATTTCTTTTAATATAGATAAAATTTGGGATAATTTTTTGGTCTCGGCATCGTAATAAAAAATTATGTATATTATATATATATATATATATATATATATATATATATATATATATATAAAGTACACCATTAAAAAACCCCAAAAAAGATAAGTATTTTATTATGTGTGTTAATGGTGAAAGTTTACATTTTCATATTATAAAACTAGTTTATAAAAAAACGTCCAAGATTCACACATTGTTCTAATCCGCCTTATTGCATTTAGTAACAGACAAATTCCAAATTGATCGTCATTGTGCCTTAAACAAGTTTCACACTTTGTTCTAATCCGCCTTATTGATGGATTAGAACAATGTGTGTAGTTCCGCCAGAGTTTGATATTGGTTTTTATAAATTTTATTCTTATGATATCCCCACAAAAAGAAATTTAAAATTGAAAAATCTGGTTATCTGGATGGTCATCTTACAGGTCCATTTGTGACGGTTCTCACGTTGGGGATCGTTTTGTGATGGTCTTTTTCAATCTGTTACAAATTCAAAATCATTGAGTAACAATTTTATATTGTTTTTATGAAAACGTCAAATGATTGAATTTTAACTAAGTGGTTTTAATTTATAAAGGTAACATTCATTAACTAAACTTTACTTTTATTGTTATCACATTTCTGTTTGAGTTAATAAACTTTAATAATTACTCAACGAATTCCTTTTTCCTTTCATCGCGACGCTTCAGCTAGCTTAATAATGTAACAAATGGTTATTTTTATCATTCATCAAAATTATCCTCAATCTTACATTGCTTACCTGTATTATGTAATCAATTGAACTTGCTTTCTTCAGTATCTACACAATCAGTGTTTGTATAAGCTTTTTACGCTTTGTAACAGTCAATAATAAAAAATGACATTGAATAAAACCAAACTTCAAATGCAGACTGTTTTGTTTACAGCGTTATACAAAAATGATTCTAATTCTATGTTAGTATTTTTCTTAATATTAACATGCAAAAACAATTATTTACAAATGATCAACGAAATATATTTTGGTTCAGCATTTGTATCTAAACATAAATTTAAAAATAAATAAAACGCACCAATTTTCGTTTATTTATACTATCAAAAGGTTATTACTTGTTATCACTTCGTTCGAACTGGTGACGTAATGCTTGCGTTCCTTGGACCGGTGAAGAGGCCTCAAATAGGTTATAGACTGCTGGCGCCTTGCTTTCTTTGTTCTTTTCAATATCTTCTTTGGATCTCTGTTGGGGATGAATACGATTCCAATTTTCTTTCATCAATTAATGATTTGAGTAAATAATTGCTTGATATATTTACACTATACAGTTTTTACTTCATTGTTCAGTTTTAATTACAAACGGCGTGCGCAACAAACTGCAAGCGAGCTACGAAAGACCATGCTTTTAATTATTAATGTTTTTTAGTTATTGTACTTTATATATAGAGCTGTTATACTGAATCGATTGTCTTATTTTATATTTGTCACTCGCTGTCGAAACATCAACTTGGAAAACTTTCAATGCGCACTTCAAATGCGATTGTGATTTATTGTGCAATCCTTTTATTACCACTAACTTGATAACAATTACAATTTAATTCGTTTTAGCTTTTCTTTCCCACTGATAAGGAAAATATCATTTATATTCTCTTAACACAATACTAATTGAATTTTCGTTATAATTTCACAAATTTGATTGCAGCATAACTTAAACTGTAGCATTCGCTTTTCAACGGTTTGGTTACCTTGGTCGTTTACGTAATGTGACTCTTTCTGATCGCTTACTTCATGCGACTGACTCACAAACACATCAGTATGACAGCGTCTTTACTTGCTCCCTTTTATAAAACAGTCATACCCACAAATTGCCGCGTATATTTAAAAGCTTTCCAATTTCATATGTAAATACGCGTCGAAACAAGGTCAAGCTCTTCATCCCAATATTAATTACATTTATACACAAATAACCAATAACCATTTAATAACAGCGCGAAATTCGAATTTCTAATGTCTCCATTACACATTTGTTCCTATCCCGCAGCCTGGAAAATTGTTATTTACATAATTTTTAACAATTTCAGCGTTATGGGCAGGGGAACCGGTATGTTGTAAATGTAATTGATTTAAATGTGCTAATGGTACATCACCTTCCATTTCGGGTACAATATTTTCCAAAATTTATAAGTATTTATTGGCAGTAAGGCGTCCGTCAAAACCCTAATATCCAATTGTATTAACCAATATGAAACAAGATACATTAAAGCTAAACCTTCCTTGTCGTTTTAGTGAAAACAATGCAACTTGTTTGCTGTAACCTCTCATCGGCGCGTCTCTCTATTTCTTTACTTTTGTACACCGCTTGGACTTCTGATTCGTGGCTACAACTTAGGGTGGTGTCAAAAATCATTGATATAAATTAAGAACAGGATTGGTCCTAAAAAAATCGACCCTTGCGGAACTTCAATGTTACTGGGTAACTTCTGGAAAGCTTAGTACAAATGGAATCAACTCGTGAAAAAGTACACAGGGTGCCCCATTTAAAAAAAGGTACGTTTGGGTTATTTTGAAGAAACGAAGGTAACTATAGAAAAGTTACGTACACCACTTGATTCCACGTAAAAATATCTATCAGTATCAGTCCTCACTCTATTTCTATGTTGCTTGCTAACAGAGGTACGTGGGAGGGTCACAATATGATGAAGCGGTCATGGAAATGTTGTTTAGCCATCGTTCGTTTCATAAAAAAGTTGCACAGAAACGCGAAAAATTTCCTATCTCGAGCCGTTCTTGAGATACCGCGTAAAACCATCGAAATCGTAACACACTGTACATTGGACATTTATGCTAACAAATAATTTCATTACCATATAGAAGGTAAAGCTTGTAGGTGCATGTTAGGTACACATCATACTCGCAATAGTCCTAATGCACTGAATTATGCTTCCATTTATTGCCATTTAGTACGTATGAAGTGGCAGTATTAATGTATTAGCATATTTAAAATTGTGTTTACCCATTAAAGCAACCTTTTTCTTGACTGGAACTATTACAGAAGTGAAGGTTTTTTAAATACAATAACAGTGTGGCATTTTGTAAATACAGCGCATGTCGTATATTGAGGATGTCCTTTACGAAATCAAATACACTTTTAAGTACTCATTATAACTTTCGTCTTTAGCAATTTTTTATAATAATAAAACGAGCTGTTGCCTGCACTTTGTCTACCTCTCTGTCCCCATTTCTAACAAATTACAGCGCTCTTTAGAGAATAAGGCTACATCTTAGCCAGAGATACTTTATACTTTGAATTTGTGCCTGGCGCCCTTGTAATTTTCATAACAACAAGGGGAAGCTACCAAAAATAATTTCTTGAAGAGTTGCCTTGACACGTAAAACGTTAATAACTTCTAATTCATTATCACATTTTGAATTAATACTTTCTCGGTCATATAGAAAATTTGTATTTACGTCAATTCGTATGGGAAAGTAAACCGATTGTGGTTTTCAACCATTCTTCGGCGAGTAAAGCGAAGCAATAGATAGATTGTACCTTGAATGTTTACCAGACGCCATTCAATTGTTGTATTGACATGCCACCCTTCACAATAAATAATAGACTTGAGTGCTGGCACATAAAACGTTAATAATTTCTATGTTTAATTCCTTATTTTTGATAATAGTGTGCCGTGGTGGTATTTAAATTGGCCAAATGACAAGAAACCCTTTGAACACTCTTCTATGAGATGCCTGTTACCTATTTTTTTAATTGCTGTCACAAAATTAATAGCATATCGCATAAGCAAGCCTCATTTTGTATAAATAAAATCATAAATCCAGCATGTGCGTGTTGTTTTAGGTTACGGTAGCAAAAAACGACTAAAGTAAAAAGTAGCTTCAATAATAATAAAATGATGCAAAAGGTAAGCTGACAACATGAACAAGAATTAATTTTATTATTCTAGCGCTTTGGCTGTCATTTGGGAACAGTGGCGTAAAACCTACACCAATGTAAGAAAAAAGGTTAAAAATATTGCCTCGATAGAAAGGAACAACATTTTACGGTTTTATGGTGTTGGTCATTATTTGGGACCAAAGATGTCAAAATTCCTTAAACATGAATTTGGTTGGGGAAGAGACCCAACATATTACTTCAATAGAAGACTAGTCCCATTTGGGACTAATAAAACTAAATTGCTTTGTTAGAGGGTGTTGATAATTTATCTAACCATTATTTATACATCAGTTTCATTGGTCATTTTCTTCAGGTGGGGTCAAAAACCTTTATTTATATACCAATTTTATTAGGTAAAGAGAAAAACGCATTGCATCGATGGACAAAAATTTTTTATGGTTTAACGATCTTGACCATCATTTACGACTAGTGATGTCAAAAACCTTTATTTACATACCAATTTTGTTGGGGCCAAACGTATTGCCTTGATATGCAAGAACTAAATTTTATAGTACTAACGATATCCATAAACTGAAAATACCTATTTATACATTAATTTCCTTGAGGAATATGTCAAATGTACTACCTTGATGGACAAAAACTAAATTTCATGGTTTCTGGGTATTGGCCATCTTGTGGAACCAACGATGTGAAACATTTTTATTTATACACTGATTTGGATATGAAAGGGGATTATCCTAACTCTTTACCTCTATGGACAAAGACCAAACTTCACCATTTTAAGGTTTTGACCATAATCGTACCAGTAGTTTGTTTTCCTATTTCGTTGTCAAAAAGGGTAAAAGCATTTACGTCCCATATTAAACACGTTGCGAAAAAAATGAGCTTTGTCAAGTGTACAATTTTTATTTATCTCTATTCGGAAGGTGTTTGGCTAGCTTTCCGAACGTGTATGGTTAACCGTATTATGCGACAATAGGTACCTGATGTAGCTAAATTATTTTTGGGCAATTCGTATGTTTACCATTGCCACCTATTGAATAATAAAACAATTCATAATAACGGCGATTGCCGAACGCTCCACGAGTGAATGCACTACATAATTAATTTCTAAACGTACCTACTTCTTGAATGACGAATCTCACGAACGTCTCCGGTTCCGAGTGGTAGCGAAAGCTGACCTGACTCACAGATAGATCGATACGTTCGAAAATATTCGATGTTACCGTTACCGTATTCTTTTGTGTCGTCTCACTCGTTTCACCCCGTATTTATTGTGTTGTGTAGAGTATAGAGAAGAATGGGTTTTTGAAGGTAAGTCTATAAATACTAGTTTTTAAAATAAAAAAGGGAGGGGTAACTATAACTACGAGAGATAATCGGGTTATTGTAAAAGAACTGAACAACTTACAAACTTACACGAAGTGCGAGCGCAACCTAATACGTAAATATGTAGGTAGGTATGTCATGTGGTGCCCTATAGTGCAATAAACTACAACCTATAACTAAACTTAAGCGTAATATTTTAAAACAAATCATAATAAAGTAGGTATGTACCATGTACACTGTGTCCCATTTTGGTTGAAATTGTAGGGTATCTCGTTTGCGAGAAAAGATAGAAAGATGCGGTTTTCGCAACCCTGTTCTACTTTTTCGGGAAATGAAAGATGCCACAAAGAAATTGTCATAGTCCTATTAGTATTTGAGATACAGGGCGAAATTCAAAATTTGAACATTTTAAATTCAAAATTTGTACATTTCAAGCACCTCTCGTAACTGCTTTGCCTTGTAATTTATCTAAATGGTGAAAAGTGGGCTCTATACAGAATTTTCTGTAGAATTTAGTAGCGTTTTCCCCACAAAAAGTCAGTTTCTTTGCAATAAATTAAAGTTTTGTTTTTTTAAATGGAACGCCCTGTATATTTTTTTATTATATAATAGAGCTTACTCGCAACTTCGTTTGCATTATTAACCTCAAAAATGAATGTTACGTTAATTTACCATTTTGATGATATAATTGGCAATGAGAAAAGAAGGTTAAGGGTTAGAAAGTTTTATGCAAAAAACAAAAAATTAAAAACTAAACATAATACCTACAAAGTTACAAGCTTAATATAAATTACTAAAAGGGATGTTCGACTGATGACCATTCTGTCAATAATAGGGTGATCTTGTAAATGTCTGAAAGCTTCTCTAACTGAATTTGTCAAACGTTCAACGTTATCATATTGAGTTTGGTATATTTTATTTTGCAGGTAACCCCGTAAAAAGGTATCTAGGACTGATAAGTCCGGAGACCTAGGAAGCCGTCTTATCGGCCCATTAGTGCCAATCCATCTATTATCAAAATTGTTTTCCAAAACGGGTGCACAATTTGCGCGTTGTAAGATGGGGTTCCATCCTGTTGGAAATCAATTTGGTTCAAGCGAGCTAAAGGAATGTCATCTAACAATACAGGCACAACCATTTCTAAAATATCCAAATATCCACGAGCGGATAAGTTCGAAAATACGTTTAGACCAAATCGTTCTTGTTGTCTTGGAATTGCTAAAATGTGCCTAGTCTGACCGTATGACATTTCTTCCCAAGTTGGGTACTATATTTAACATGTTAAATACCAATTGCAAAATATTAACCTACGTTCAGCATCGCCACGATGTAAATGTTGAACAGGCCTAAATATATGGTTTATATTTATGGTGGCGAAGTATTCTTTGGATTCTTGTTTTCGAAACTCCAATACTACTTCCTATAGCTCTGCCAGAACTTATAGGATTACCCTCCACACTGGCTAAAACGGCAACCTCATCATTCTCTGGATTTTCTTTATTATATTTTTTTGACCTGGGTTTAGACAATGATCCATAATTAATTAAATTTCTTTTTAATCTACAAAACGTGATTTTACTAGGTTGCCTCCGTTCTGGAAACCTACATAGATGTAACGTTACTTAATTATCAAAATTAATGCCAAGGAAGCTACGTTTACCTGTTAAAATACAAATTTGTTGCTGCATCGGCGTTTTCATTACTCTGACCAAAGCATATCATATTTTTCAAAGTTTTCAAAATCTTGATGTTCTGCCATATTTTGCACAATGAACAAACAATACGATTTGATAGGTCAATTACGTTTAGATCAGACTAGGCCAGCGTACTTACAGATTTAGATATAAAGTTTTCCTTATATAAGTTTTATTGCCATTAATATTTTTTTCTGAAGCTGTAAGATGCATTTTACTCAACTAAAAAAAATTGCCAGTTTGAATATTTTTCAAAAACTATTGTACCTAATTTGCATAATTTTTTGTTATTATTTTTGCATTTCTGCGTAAAAGTCCTTAGATTTATTATAATCACATTTTTACATATTATAATTATGATAAAGCAGTAAGAATCTAGTAGCCCTTTCTGAAACTCAAATATATCTTGGAAGCAGACTCCTCTTCCAAAACGTCGCGCTCAAAAAGCAAAAACTGTGGAAATAGGCCGATTAACTCAACTAATATGAAACCACAGTTACAAAATACATATAATACAGTGTCTTGGATTTATTGCAATTTATTATAATCGCGTATTTACATATTTATAATTATAATAAGGCAGTAAGTAATACTCCAATATGTCTTGGACGTTCAAGAAAATACGAGTTTATAGGTTATATGGCCAACTATATCAAAATGTTAAATTAACGTAACATTCATTTTTGAGGTTAATAATGCAAAAGAAGTGCCACACAAAAAAAAATTTGGAAAGCTCTATTGTATAACAAAAAAATATACAGGGTGTTGCATTTAGAACTACAAAACTTTGGTTTTTTTGCGAAGAAACTGATTTTTTGTGGGGAAACCTATGCAGGCCACTAAATTCTACGGAAAATTCTGTATAAAACCCACCTTTCACCATTTCGATAAATTACAGTTGCAAAATGTGCAAATTTTGAATTTCGTCCTGTATCTCAAATACTAATAGGACTATGACGATTCTGTTTGTGGTATCTTTCGTTTCACGAAAAAGTAGAACAGGGTCGCGAAAACCGCATCTTTCTGTCTTTGTTCGCAAACGAGATACTCTATACAATTTCAACCAGAATGGGACACAGTGTACATGTTATGCTATATGCATTCCCTAGCAATCAATCAATCATGTCCGGGTTTTGATAAATGAAAAGGTGGCAGTCCTAATTGAATGAGTATCAAATCACTGCATTTAAGTAGATACAAGTAACTAATCATGTCGTTTTAATTCTTTAGCGTTAATATTTTCTAATATAACGCTTTTTTAATTATGAATAAATGAAAAATATGAAGAAATATCGCTTTAGTATTCCTAATTACGCTTAAGAAGCCAACTAACTACCATTCACATTTGCATTTTTGTAGAAACTCATATTTGGATTTAAATCTCGTCGGAAGAGAATATCGTTAAAAGGAAAGTGCACCAAAGAAAACTATAAACTGTATTTCAACTTCTAACAAACACCCAAACACCACTTAGTAATGTCGTGTATTATAATATGAATGTCTGAATAATTTATTTTAAGTTCTTAACATGGCTAAAAAAAGTCTTTAGACAACAATGCGGAATTATTATAATTACGATGAAAATGCTCTTTTTAGGATTAAATCAGAAAATTTGTTGTATAGCATTATTTCTACATTATATGCTTCATGTGCCATTTTATAATGTGTATTGTTTGCAAAATCAGCAAAGCTGTGTAACCTAAACTGATGTACTTAGAAAAAGCTTTGCTGTCCGTTACCAACAAGAATATTTATCGTTGTAATGCGAGTTGTTTGTCTATTGAAAATGTTGTACTGTGCTTTGTTTCTTTTAATTTCTTCTGTACTGCTTGATCCTATGAAGACAGAATAAACGATTTATAAATTCACCTTACTGCTTGTCGATTCTATGTTGTTCTGATCGTCCTGTAATCGTATCTATAATTATTGTAAAACCATTATTTGCATTTTTGAAGCTGCGGTACTGAAACGTAGCCATTTTAAGTGTGCAAATTTGTCACATTTGTCTTACATTATATCTTGCATTATACCTTTAGAATAAACATGAAAAGGAGTAAATTACCTTGGAAATGGGAATGGTTCTGAAATGCTAATCCTTATTTGATATGACCTTAATTGCTTCTTGTTTACCAGGTTAGAAAGTCGAGACACGTCTTCTGATTTCCTCTTGTGTTTTTGATTGTTATCGATCCCTATAAACTTTTCTCCATTTCCTGACTTCTAATTTAACACCCTCTTCTCTGTAGTTCTGCTTTGATATACTTCTTTTTTAGGTGGCGATGCTCATTTCCTATAGAAATTTTCTTTATTTCTTTTGTTACTTTCTCCTCATATGGAAACAAACATTTAGATATGAGTCCTAATTTATCTTCTTCAGTGATACAAGTAAGAAAACGTAACAAATTCAATTTCGATTTGACATGAAACGTAACATGAGTGATCAATTACGCCTCAATTCAATACCATTATTTCGTGAGTGTTAATTGAAATAATTTCAGGTTACATTTAGAGCTTATGAGTTAATCTTTTTTTATAATACGTTTGGTTGTAAGTACACACTTGAATATAGATGTTTTAATTGGATTCAATTTTAAATTCAATTTTCAATCAGAGTTGGCAGTAAGTATCATCGAGATATGGAAGGTCATAGACAGTAGGCAATGAATAATCATGTTCAATTAACCTGTCTGCAACCGGAAGTGGGGCACATTGTCGGTGACATTTACATCTAGTAGGTTTCCGGTCGCATCCATTATGTATCAAGAGTTAATGGTAGATTCGGATAGTTGTCAATCAACTGTCTCAGTGTTAGAATGTAGCTCACACTAACGTAATATTTGAAATAAAGTGTTTTAAAATTTAAATTACCTTTTAGGAATACTTCACAATTTCAAATGCACTTATTTCAATTATAATTTGATTATCATTATTCAATTTAATTTTAATTTGTTCATTAAATTTTATTTTAAAAGATGATTTGTAATGTTATAATAAAGCTGGTTGTTTTCCTCTTTTAGAACTTATAACCTATTTGTATTTAGGAACTAATGCTTGCACCATTGGGGCATTAATAATGTTTACTGCAGTTGTGGAAAGCTTTCTGATAGTAAATGCTCTACAATTCAAATGAACCGCGACAAAAGTAAAACTGTGGATATTACATATTTTTTGGCCGCTTAAGGCGATAAAATGTTGTAGATTGTAGTTAGTGATGATGTAATAGATTTTCTATAGAAAGACAAAAAGGAAAAATTACTTCAACTCGAATCAAAATAGATATAGGTATCAAATTTCCTGTTAAACGAAAAATATTTTGACACACCTGTAAATTTAACAAAATTTATGTGAAGTTGCAGAAGCAATTATTTGGTAACTAAGGCAGTCCTGTTTGTTTAATTGAAATCATTTCTATGGATTCTAAACCGTCTATGTATGAATTATCATGGTTTCCAAATAGGATTATTTTATAGACATTCTGATGTTTGTAGTGGGTATGTACCTATATCAATAAAAAAACTGTGGCAAATGAATTCCTTCCTGTAAATTCGAATTAATGAAAACAACGGATTCATAGCTTGTTTCAATGCAACTGGAAACAATTATTTACATTGAACTAACTTTTATTTTTTAAAATATTCTGCCATTAGTTCAACTCATTTTATGCAATTTTCCAATAATTTCGCGTGGAAAGTGTGTGTGCCAATCACTAGCTCCTATATACCTTATATACCAGCCAACACGCACTAGCCAAGCGTGGCGTTTTAACTGCTAAACCCTTAGAATGACGAGCTCTGTAACAGACGCTAGACCCCAGGTGAGTAGGGCGAGATGCCCACACTATCACATCGATTCGCGGATCCGTCCCAATGATTCGTCAACGCTAAAATCAAGACTAAGAAAAGCAAGATCTGCCAGGAATAAAATTCTGCACTATTCGTATGCCCGGGAGGGCAGGGCACAAGCGACCTCGGTCATCGAAAGTACCACCATTCGGATACATTACTGCCACATAAGTGGTATCAAGTCGAATCTTAATGCTGTTCTCCTACACCTTGAACAAGTGCAACAGGACATTCTGTTTCCATCAAAAACCCAAGTCTCCCCTGGAGGCACTAATTCACCTGACCTGCAATTTCCCAGATACAACATCCACTCTAACTTTCACCTTAAAGACGGAGTATGTGCGCATACCAAGGACAACGTAGGTTGTAAGAGGATGTCCACTTTGGAAAATAAAAAATTTTACGCGATTTGGTTCAAACATTCGGGCCCCAATTTGTGAAATTCTACTGTTGTTTGTTGTACATGTCTCCCAATGATAATAACTTCTTTTAGATTACCTTAGTCTGAAAATAGACTACCTCTTATCATGGTTTCCATCTTGCGATATCTCAATTCTGGGAGATTTTAATGTCCACAACTCCAATTGGCTTCAATTTTCATCCACCACTAATCCCGCAGGCCATAGTGCAGAAGAATTTCCTGTATCCTATGATCTCACACAAATGATTTCCGAACCAACCAGAATCCCTGACAACCCTAACCATACTCCACATCTCCTGGATCTATTCCTTACAACTAACCCACTTGTCTATAAAACAAGAGTCCTTTCCCCACTTGATCAATCAATCAAACCAGCTAACTGGAGCGAACTGCGAGATTTTTTCAAACCTTCCCTATGGAGTTACACATTCCCAAAAAAGATAATCGTGTAGGTTATGCCCTTTCCCAACCCTGGTTTAATAGAGCCTGCATTGTTGCATTATCGCAAAAGCATAAACTATATACCAAATGGAAATCAAATAAATCTGTCGAAAATCACGCCGACTATATTGCCGCAAGGAATAGTTGCAAAAGTATCATTACCAAGGCCAAAAAGATGTTTGAAGAACGTAAATGCAAAGAATTATTCTCATGTCCTTTGGGTAGTCGTAAATTTTGGTGATCAGCAAAAACTTTAGTAAATCTTCCTTTCCTCCATGACGTCTAGCGGCGAAGCTGTAGCATCTGATCCTGCTGACTTTGTATCAAATTCATGTGTAAATGATTCTAGAAATTGAAATTGTGCTGTCGCCAAATCTACCCCATACACTATGAAACCAATCGACTTTCGATACAAGCTCCTAGAATCAATTATCAAGAAACTTGACTCACACAAGGCGACTGGCCCTGACGGTATTCCACTATCGTCCTTAAAAAATGCTACCCCGAGCTACTACCTGTATTGTCCAAACTCTTTTCGATCTTCATGTGTTCTGGAGAGTTTCCCTCATCGTGGAAGTTGGTAAATGTCCAACCTATTCCTAAAAAGTGCGAAAAAACCGATCTCTTAAACTATCGACCAATAGCTATCACTTCCATTCTATCCAAAATCACCCAGTACTTTCGTTCCTCGAGTCCAATAAACCTCTAAACGACCACCAGTATGGAGTCGTTCAACGGGTGATCTTCTTTCATACGACACCAAACTTTGGAATAACACATTGGAGAGGTCCGGTGAAACAGTCATAGGAGCTTTAGATATTTCAAAGGCTTTTGCCCAGGTTTGGCACAAGTGCCCTCACTTCGTTCGGTTTATCCGATACACTTATCAATTGGATCTCCAGCTTTCTTGACAAAAGACGTATACGCGTTGTCGGCGATGGCTTCTTTTCGAAATAAACTACTATTAATGCGGGCGTACCCCAAGGATCAGTGATAGCTCCCACACTTTTTCGGCTATACATAAATGACCTCATTTCCTCAACAACTAACCCGCTCCATTGCATTGCTTCGCACCTATAACAATAAGTCTAGTCAGGACGTTAAAGTGAAAATAGCAGCCTCAACTAACAGCGACTTAGAACGTGCCCTTGAATGGGGAAGCAATACTCTACCCACGTTTAACGCCAACAATACTCAGTGTTGCCTTGTGTTGGCCAAGAAAGATCGATCATTTCCTGCTGTAAATATGAAAGGCTTAGATCTCAAGTTTTCAAACTCTGTTTCTATGTTAGGGATGGCCGTATCATCGAACCTTTCATGGGTTGACCACCTTTTGTCAGCCAGCAAAACAGAAGCTCGTAAACTGGGCTTTATATACACATCTAAACAGTACTTCACATCGCAACAACTCATTGTACTGCATAAGGCTCAAATTGTACCTCATCTGGAATACAATTCCCACTTCTGGGTCAGTCCTTCCCAATACGCCCTTGATATGGCAAACCGCATCCAAAAAAGAGCTATAAGGCTCTGACTTCTGATCACAGTCTCTTGATCATAGAAGAATAGTTTCGGTTCTTTCGTTCTATCGCTATTACCATGGCAAGTGTGCCTCCTAAATACACTCCTTAATACCTTCGCAGGCCATCTTCGCTAAGAACACTCGGTTTGCCCATCCACGCCATAATTACGCACTCAAAATTCCATTTTTACACTAAACGAGCGCAATCTGAATTTTTCCACACGGCGACCAAATTGTGGACTGCACTATCCAATTCCTGTTTTCCTCCAAACTTAGACTTGAGTAATTTAAGGTAGCCATTCATAAACATTTCTCGGTAGCCTAACCATATCCTGAAGAAATACAAGCAGACAATGTAAACTAAAACTTATTAATGATTATTAATTATTTGTAATATTAAATGATAGTATACACTTAGTTTAAATAATAAACAAAGTAAGGACAAATGTGAAACTTTTGGTGAGATTTTTCAAGTCTAAGTGAAAAATCATTCTACAGTAAGTAAATAATCATTGGTAAAAAGGTACGAAGCAATCAATTTTTAAAGTATTAGTTATTTGTCGCTTTTCATAAGTCCAAGAGTTCAGTTGAAAGCACATGCGCCCGGACTCCAAACTATGTGTCAACACAGTTTACGAAATGATATCAAATCCTAGTACCCTGCGATTAAGATATGTCATTCAATAAAATGAATTTCTTAGGGTTGAATAGTGTTACCTATTCTTATATTTAAGGAATGTATATCAAAAAGCCAACTACTGAATCTAATTTTATTTTAGTTAAGATTACTCGATTTAATAGATTAAATATTATTAATTCGTCTTGAAAATGACAAAGCAGAACACAATGGCCGAAAGCCAAGAATGGAAAATTTTACATTCAAAAAAGAAATTAACAAAATTTAATCAAATTATAATGTAACTCCAAAGTTGTGAAAAACTTTAATTTTAAAGTGGTAAAAGTATTCACAACTAAGAACTTAACATACCAATTAAATAAAATCGCAAATTCAACAGAAAGAAATCATTTTCCGGTAATATTTAAGGACTGTAATCGTTATCATTAAATGAAAACATAATGTATATGTTTAATCTTTTCTTAACGTACAATATATATATATATATATATATATATATATATATATATATATATAAATCAATGCAATGCTGTGATAACATACTTGGTAAAGCGTCTACTTCGAGATCTATGAAAGACTGCAAAAACCTAGACATACCAACAGTTAAAATTAAAATTAAGGTATACCATTTTGTCTTTTTTTACTTAGAGGATGTCAAAAACTATTGAATTTGAGGTTTTCTTCTTGTCTGTTAAGTTATTAGAATGTTTATACATTTCAGTAGCTTCTATTATAATTCTACTAAAATAAATTTAACTTTAAATTTCCAAATTACCAAATAGAATGTTATCATTTAAATTATTTACTCATGGTCAGCTACGGCAGATTTTTCTGGTTGATTCAATCTAGGACATCTGATATGTCCTTAAATTCAGTATGAAAGGTACATTTTGTAGGTCCAGTGTATTAGTTTCCATAAGTACAAGATAACTTAATACACTTCAGACGCTAATAATGGATTTGAAGCAACTGTAGGTTATCTTAAATGTCCTATAGTTTTTCGTATAGTCATGGTAAATTAATATTTTTTCAATTTCAACGATGATCATGAATGGCAGAAAAGCTCGACCTCTAACAGGTTTAATTATATTATATATTTCTGTAAGGGAATAACCATTAGCTTTGCTCAATCCAGTAGGACTTTTTTACACTATCGTTTTGACGTGAACGATGATTTGATAGTTCAAAAATTAATATATCTAAAAATGGTCAACTTCTATTAGCTTCTTTTTCCGTAATAAACTGAATGCTGGAATGAATATCATTTATAAAACCTAAAAACTCATTTAGTGATTCTTCTCCATGTCTCCAAATTAAAAATGTATTCTCAACATATCTATACGAAGTTAAAGGTTTTTTTATGTGCATTTTAGCTAATGTTTCAAACTTGCGTACTATTCAGCGCAATTTGACCGTAAAATTTCAAGAAGAAGATGATGGAACGGAACTAAAGAGCGTTACAACATTTCATTTTCTCCCTAAGCGACTTTTAACATTAAGTAAATTATTATTCACGAGAGTGGCATTGTCAGCATTAAAGAGTGGATTCCTTTTATCTACTCTGTGGAAAAGTCGTAGCCTAAGCAACGTATCTCATTGTGTAAAATTGTATTTTAATCACTAGCACGAAATAATAGTATAAAAAGTGATACAGTATGTAATAGTCAAACCGATTTGGAAAAGTTACCACCATTTTTATAATTATATTTCATAAAATTTGTAGTGGGTGGAGAGTAATGTGTAATGTTTTTGACATTTATATTGTATAGATAATTAGTTTTTTGTAAAAAGTTTATGTGATTTTTTTGTTCTTGTTACAATTTGCACTAAAGAAGATCAAATATATGCAAGTTTAAAAATAGTGTTCTAATGTTTGATGAAAGTGCCATAAAATAAGCATTATTATATATGTGTATATATATATATATATATATATATATATATATATATATATATATATATATATATATATATATATATATATATATATACAGACAAATTCTACTAGAATTACAATTAATTCGTACTTTTTGCATTTGTAAGTTAGCCATTTAATCAAAAAATTTAAAATTAACATTGTATGATACAAAAAAAACCCATTGCAGTTAGTTAAAATAATTCATGTTTGAAAAGATCCTATTAAAAAAATTGAGCACATTTTAAAATTGTAAGGTATTTTCCATAATAATTTGAATATATTTAAGCCCTTTCAAGAACTCTCAGTTACAATTACTTGCATAAAAGGCTTTAAAAATCATCCTTAAAGAGTTTTTGAAAAAGTGCTTAGTTCAAAGGTCTCCCAAATTAAATCATACTCAATACTGAAAATATGACATAGAAATAACACAATTTTAACAAGTTGAAGTGAACCACTTGAATCTGACTCCAACCTTTATCTTCACCTGAACTATTAGTATTTACAACAAAGCTTAAACATTTAGTAGCGTCACATATAACTTCACACGAATGCGGGGTTATTCCCATTCCTGCTGCGTTATTGCTGATCATGTTTTTTTTCACTAGATCACAAATTGGACTACTTTTTTTCATCATCCCCCATGTTAGTTCGATTGGGTTTAAGTTATCGATAAGGTGGTGAAGTTAAAACGATATCCCATTATCCTGCAATAATTTGTCAACATGAGATATAGTGTGGGATAATACTGCTACAATCATCAATTACTCTGCTTTTCTCACATCATCAGTTGTCCAAATGATATTTGCTTCTAACTAAATCTTGATCTCTTTTTTACGGTTAGTTATTAACGGTGGTTTATTTATTTGAACACTGTGATACGAGGTGCTATCAATCACATTAATTGAAGTTTTGAGTAGATCTGATTATTAACTGCTTCTGCAACCATTGCATAAAATTTTATAATTCATGCCACCTCATTGTAATCGTCTGATTTGCGTTGTGATTTAAAAATCAAAAGTGTATTTGGCACGAATCCAAAGAAAAAACACCAGCGTGAACATGTCTCCGCGCTTCCACCGTTTGTAAATACCGGACTCCTTCGATTTCCAAAATTTATTCATACAATAAGTTTGGTGAATGTAAGTTTCATTTCCTTTAATCTTCTTAGACATCGAGGCCTCCAAGCTACAATATCACTTCTCTTAATTAAAAGCTTTGTTTATCGTGACACTTCTTATATTGAAATCCGAGTAAGTGCTTACACGCTTTTCACGACCGCCGGAATAGTAGATCGTCGCTTGCATTTTAGTAACTAGTAGTTGATAATATGTAATGGTCAACCATATAAACTTCGTTCACTGTTCTTCTCTAAGTACACTGTTCAGTTTCATTTAATTCTGTTTTACTCGATGAAGAAAAACGCATTTGTGTTTTCGGCGAAGATAATGCTTCCTTGCAAATATTTTTTATAAAAGAAAATACTTTTACGTAGCTGCTGCAGTTGGCTTTTTTGAATAAAACTCAAACAACCCGTCCGTTTTTTCTGATCAAAAGATTCTACAACTTACCGACGTAATGAGAGGCGTATTACGTACCTTGGAGTGAATGATGCTTGATTCCAACTTAATTTTGTAGTGCTGCATTCAGAAAGAGTTAAAATCAAATTCGTTTGCTACGGATAAATACTAACGCAATTATTAAGTAATTAGTAAGTAACAAATGTTTTGAGTTGGAAAAACCTAACTTCATTCTTATCATTAGTTATTTACCAAAAATTGTGTTTTTTCACGGAATAAGAGACTTGCAAATACGGTAATAAACAAGTAGTAAAACAGGGTGAAAATGATAAAAGCAAAATATGAAACAAAGCAAGGGCGCGTAAAAGAACAAAAGCTGAAATTGTTTTACGCAGCAGAGTACAGCGTGATATCGTAGCGTTATGATTATTTAAGCGAGTTTGACTATGAAGTTAGTTCAAATATTTTCCTGGGCTTTTGTGTAAGTTGGTCGCGCTTTACTAAGACATTCACTCAAATTATCATGCGCGTAATTAATTACACGCAGGATTACTATGATTGGTGCCAAATTTACTATATAAAGGATCCCGCGCCATTTAAAAGACAAATGGCTTTCTGTGGATTTGGTTAAATTTTTGATGTGTTGTAAATTGTAAGGTTCTAATCAAAGACTACCATAGGCAGAAAGTCGAAAAATGGACAGTTTTTACGCTACAGCTCACCAAAGATGTGATTTTGACGTCTATCAATTTACCGCGATTTTTGCAAAAAGTCACAACAAGCATAGCAACACGTGCCTTTACATATTTACCTAGAACAGTATTGTCATTCAAAACGTCACGTCTTTCAATTAGTTCGAATATCAAATCGAAATTCGTTTGAGCAGTTTTGCCGTAAAAATTTTTGAAGAGTCGTATAAATGGCATTTAGCAATCGTTTACACTGTTATGTCTGTAATACGCTAACACGTCCAGGGCTAATGAATAGAATTGATGGCGATAATAATATGGTTAAAAGGGAAATAGCCATTTTCAGAAGAAATGATAATGGAAGGTCACCGCTAGAAGTCACAGATTTGATCAGAGCTTCTGCTAATTGTCTTCGGCTGATCCTTAACGAAATAGCTCTTGTTGAAAATGACTAAAGTTAAAGACTAAATGCTTTGAAACAAGCATCAACCCATACTTGTTTGATTTGTAATGGTAATAAAATGTGCGTAGGATGTCCGTATCGTGTAGAGTAAATATTTGTATTATTTTAAACATTCATAAAATGTACGATGTTGCGGGCAGCACTTGGATGGCAAGAGTTTTATTTTGGAGCATTTACTTCCAGGGTCTATTAATAAACCATATGTCATTAAAGGTCAGTAATTACAGGCATTTTTTCAAGAAATCCGACTCGTTAGTCAAAAAAAAGTTATACGTATACGAGGCCGGAGATAGTTTTTGCGAAGAAAAATGTGTAGCCCCCGTTACGAAAGAACAATTTCGGGAATTGTATACGTTTTGTGATTTAATACCTCGCCAAGGTGGGCAAGGGTATGTGACCAAAAAGGACCTCTTAAGATTTTTATGCAAGATTTGGCAAGGTTTGTCGGGCGAGTTTCTGAAAATTATTTTTCACTACCCAAGTAGACAAGCTGTAAGTATGGCCATTGTTACAGTTAGAGAATCGCTAATGCATAGATTCGTACCTAGTTATTTTGAGATTGAAGCCATTACAAGGGAGGAATACATTGCCAACCATGTAACAGAACTTTCCAACCAATTATATAATCCGCAACCCAATGCAGCGGTAGCAATTGTATATATATTGACGGAACTTACTCCTATATATCAAAAAGTAATAACTTTCGTGTCTTAAGACAATCTTACAACGTGCATAAGATTCGCCATTTCGTAAAACCGGCTCTCATTGTAGCTCCAGACGGATATATACTAGCAATCCAAGGTCCTTATTTTTCGGACTCTAAAAATAATGATGCCAAAATGCCGACTAATCAGTTTAATAGGGATGGCGATGCAATAACAGCATGGTTTCACCAATGTGATATTTTTTTGCTGGATCGTGGATATCGAGATTCCATACCTCTGTTTGACGATGTGGGTATTTCTAACAAGATCCCACCTTTTCTTGAACGGGGCGAAAGCCAATTGTCGACTGAAGAAGCAAACGAGTGCCCCATAATAACTAAAACAAGGTGGATGGTTGAAGCCAGAAACGGTCACCTCAAATACATATTTAAGTTTCTTGGTCAAACAATTACAATACCACATATTGAAAACCTTGGCGTATTGCCGGAATTATAATAAACAAGTTTCACCCTCGCGTTCTTATGTTAGGTGCTAACGAAGGGCTCGCTCAGCAATTACTGAAAAAAGCAAGCCAAGTTAATATTATACAAGCCCGGGTGGAAGTAGAAAATCTTCGTAGACGGAACGCGGGTTGGGTTCAAATCAACGAGCATGATTTAGTTGACTTCCCTCATCTCACTTTGGATTATCTTCAAGTGCTTACTGTAGGGGTATACCAAGTTAGCCTGGCCCCATCTTACATTCAAGATAAGTTGCAACGAGGTGAAGAAGAATTCCATATAGATCCTTTTAATAATGAACTTGGTTTTATAAGAATTAGATATTTTTCGCGCTTTCGCAATACGGCAAAACATCAATTATTGTGGATTGCTTACAACCCCACCGAATGAGAATGTGGAGGACCTAATTCTTGGTTACTACTGTACGTGCAAATCAGGTGCAAGAACTCTTGGAACATGTGCGCACATTGCTAGTGTTTTGTGGATTTTGGGGTATGCGCGTTATAAAAATGATGTTTACTATCCAAAATCAACCTTGTTGAATAAAATATTGGACGTAGCTAATAGAGCTCAACAACATGATCCAAACATTGCAAATAATAACATGCGATGGAAGTGGATACTGATTAGGTTTGAAATGGACCATATTGCTGTAATGGCTTATGTTGTTTGGGGTTAATAAATAATTTCGTTAAACTCTTGCACATCACGTTTAAAAATAGCACTTTCATAATCACAACTTTGGCGAGCTGTAGCGCAAAAACTGTCCATTTTTCGACTTTCTGATTAGAACCTTACAATCTACAACATATTAAAAATTTAGCCAAATCCACAGAAAGCCATTTTCCACTTAAATGGTGTGGGGTTCTGTTCTATTTACAATACAGTAAATGACAGTTTAAAGTGGAACTTACATTTTAAATTATTATTTAGGGTAGTAAAAAAACCGATATATGAGTTCACACTTGGTGAAGGTACTTCTTTG